>LNAC01000009.1:9176934-9341681 GCA_002007465.1 Ailurus styani | reverse complement strand
GGGGGGGTTGGGAGGGGGAGGGAGGATAAGAAACCTTCCTTCCTCCTGCTGGGATAGGAAAGAAGTATCTAGGAGCAAGGACCTTCTCCTCCTGCTGGCTCTGAGACTGACAAGTGACAGTGCTGAAAGCTCCCTCTGCTGGTCTCCAACTCCGTCCTCAACAAGGTTTTCCTTTAATTAATTTTCACAGTACAAATACAATTCAATGGAGAAAGGCTAGTCTTTTCATTTTCAGCAAATGCCATGGGAACAACTGGGCATCTATCTACAAAATAACAAATCTGATCTGATGATTAGACATCTATCTGCAAAAAAAAAAAATGAGCCTCAACCTATCATATCTTAAGAGTTAACTCAAATCAGATCATAAATCTAAATGTAAAAAATAAAATTATCTAACTTTTAGAAGAATAGATGGGGGGAATCCTTGGAACCTAGAGCTAGGCAGAGTTCTTATCTATAAGCCCAAAGCCATGATCCATTTAAAAAAATTTTTTTTGATCAATAAATTGGGGTTCGTCAGAATTTAAAACATTTACTTTGAAAAACAGTGTTAAGAAAATGATTAGACAAGCTACCTACTGGGAGAAAATATATGCAAGTCACATATCCAACTCAGGAATGTATTTAGAATACATAAATAACTCCCAAAATGTAATTATAAGAAAACCATCTAATTAAAAAGAAAAAAAGTAGGCCAAAAATTTTCAAAGGAACTTCACAGAAGACATACAGATGACAAATAATCACAAGAAAAGATTTTCAACATCTTTAGTCATTAGGAAAACAGAATTTAAAACTACAATGAGTTTTAGTCCCTATTAAATGGATAAAAAATTTTTTTTGAATTGAGAACACCAAATGCTGCTGAGGATGTGCAGCAAATGGAATCCTCATACTCTGCTGATGGGAACGCAAAAATGGCACAACCACTCGGCATAAGAGTGGGTCAGTTCCTTCCTGCCCTTCCCCCAAAAAGACATCTACACTTATCACACAATTCCCGTCCTAGGTATTTACCCCAGAGGGATGAAAACCTACATTCACCCAAAAACCTGTACACAAATGCTTACGACAGCTTCAATAAGAACCACCAAAACCTGGAAAGAACCCAAATGTTCTTCAAAGGGAAAATATATAAAGTATACATCTATATGATGGACTAATACTCAATAACTATGATACACACAACAACATGAATGAATTTCAAAGGCCTTACGGTAAGGGAAAGAAGTCAGCCTCAAAAGATTACATTACTGTGTGATGCCATCTATAAGACATCTGGAAGAAGCAAAATTATAGGGACTGAGACCAGAGCATTAGTTGCCAGAGGTTTGGGGTAAAGACAGTTTGACCATAAAGAGACAACATGAGGGAATTTTTCGGCATTATGGAATGTTCTGCATTCTAATTGTGGTGATGGTTTCATGATCCTAGAACTGTACACACATATACCAAAAAAAACCACATATTTATGTTTTATACACATATATGTATCTTGATTATGACAGCTTACAAGGGAGTACACATTTGTCACAACTCATCCAATGCTTAAAAATGTTGAATTTTGCTCGTTAATTATATTTCTATAAAGTTGATTTTAAAAGAACTAAAATGAAATACAGTGAAATAGTAATACCTGAACTTGAATGTTAATACATCCCCGGGGAGAAGAGGGGTCTCCAGAACTTTTAAAAAATAATTAAGAAGAGCATATAATACTTTTCAATAAACATATTTTTAGGACTGGATAAAAGAAAATGCTAAGCAGACTCCGCATCAAACTGTCTGTCCTTGGCCCTCTTATTAACACTTAAGTTTTCAGTTTTGTCGCTAACAAGACCAGCATAAGAAACAATTGGTAAGTTCATTAAAGCCTCCCTTTAAATGTTTTAAGGAAACACCACATAAAACATTCATTCAAACAAAAAAGTCTATCCCACCAGATGTTTCCTATAAAGAGAAGCCTTATTCTATTACTCAGCTACCAATAAAATATTTATGGAGGTTGCTTAGAATACCTACATTGTACACACTGCTACAATTCTTAACAACACTTGAAAGAATATTTGTCCTATTTATAGGTACAGGAGTTTTAAACAAAACAAGAGAATGGTAAATCAGCCTTGACAAGGTTACAACCCCCAGACAGGCCCAAGTGAACACAATGAACTAGAGGCACCATCTTTCCCAAACAATGCCAGCCCTGTTCTCCATTTGATACCTCTTCCCTCCTAGGGTTTTCTCTAACTAGCCCCATCACACTGGACTGGGGACCCTTCTAAATGTTTCCACGTACCCTCTGCTTTCTTTACAATAGCAATTATCCCACTGCATTATACCAACTGGTAACCTGCTCTTCTAACCAAGCCATCTCCAGAGACTGGGAGCCACACTTACCTTGCACATTCTAGTCTGAAACGTAAGAGACAGTTACTAAATGCCCAATGCTGCCTGGCTGGCCGGCTGGATACATTTAAAAATTTCTTGGGGCATTCTGGGTGGCTCAGTCAGTTGAGCATCCGACTCTTGGTTTCGGTTCAGGTCATGATCTCAGCATTGTGGGATGGAGCCCTGTGTCAGGCTTCACGCTCAGTGGGGAGTCTGCTTGAGATTCTCTCTCCCTCTCCCTCTGCCCATTCCCCACTCGCTTGCACACATGCGTGAGCGCACACACATGCTCTCTATATATATATATATAAGAAAAAGAATTTCTTGAAGGCAATGTGATGCAAGGAGAGTCCCACAGGCTTCAGATTCAGATCTGGTTCCCATCACACCACTGATTTTTGACCATCACGCTTAGAATTAAACTCCCTGCCATGGGCACAGAGACTTGTATGATCTGGCCACCCCTGCTCCTCTCCAGCCTTATTATCATCCTGTCCCTCATGCACCATGTTCCCACCTCGCTGGCCTGCTTTCTGGTCCTCAAATACACCAAGCCCGTCTGCCCGCCTGGCTCTCCTGGCACCACTTGGCGGCTGCTTCGGCCCCATGCTCTCCATCTCAGCTCAGAGGCCCATCCTAACTACCCAATCGAAAGTGGCCCCCATCTCTACAACCTCCACCAAGTCACTCTTAAACACATAACTCTTAATTTTCTTGCTAGAACTCTTTACAATCTGTACTCATTTATTTACAAATCTATTATTTATCATCACACTGATTATATGACTATATTCCACTTTTTTTATATTTTCTTTTTTTAATATTTTATTTATTTATTTGAGAGAGAGAGCGAGTAAGAGAGAACATGAGAGGGGAGAAGGTCAGAGGGAGAAGCAGACTCCCCGTGGAGTTGGGAACCCGGTGTGGGACTCGATCCCGGGACTCTGGGATCATGACCTGAGCCAAAGGCAGTAGCTTAACCAACTGAGCCACCCGGGCGTCCTATATTCCACTTCTTGAGGACAGAGACATTATCTATCCATTCATGGCTGTTTCCCTTGAGGTGTTAGCACAGTATCTGGAACACAGCAGATGCTCCATCCACATTTGTTAAATGAGTGAATAAACGGATGAATGAATACAATCCAGACCACCCTATTAGGTGTATGACCAAGTCAAGTTCATTTTTCTGTGTGCCTCCATTCCTTTTTATAGATTAAAGGAATACGTATCTCAAAGACTGATTATAGGATTAAAAGAAATTAATTAGAATTTTTGGTATTGTACCCACCACAGCATAAGAACTTAAAATATATTAATATTCTTCTCATTTGTATTTTTCCCTTTAAGAGAATCAAATTCACTAAGAAGGGGAAAAAAAAAAAAAACTTGAGCTGGAAAAACTGAAAACAGCTTACCATATAGTAGGAACAAATACCCCCAAAATAAAACCCACCAAACACAACTTAGAAACTTAATGCTGAAACGTAAGCTAATACACAAGCTATACTTTGCCACATCCCGGCCCTTGGAAGTCCAGGACTGTTGTGGAACTGCAGTCATCTGAAACGGGAAACGTCCCAACATGATTATGGGTGGTGCTTTCCAAAGCTGGAGAGAGGCCCCAGCTCAGCAGCAGGACAGACTCTGAAGGAGCTGCTGTCACTCTGGCTTCCTCCCACTCCCACTCCCCGTCAAAAGCCTTGCCTGGCTTAGAGCTCCATCAGGAAGGGAAGAAAAACAAAAACCAACAACATAAAAAAGAATCGGGGCAACTCCACCCAAGCCCACCTCTCCTGAAATCTAAGCAAGGCACCTAATCTGGTGATCACTTTCAGTGGCCTGCAAGAGCCTAGACCCTCAAAGCTGAAGCTCACCCCACCAGATCATCTTTGGACTCAAGGCAGCAAGGGTGAGGCGCAAGGGTCCTGGGGTCACCGGAAAAAGACTGACCTCCCAGTGCCACCACTTATGAGCTATGTAACCTTGGGAAAATTATTTAACATCTTTGAGCCACTGTTGTCTCATCCATAATAGGGATAAAAATCAGTTACCTCGTGGGAGTGTTGTGACAACGATACAAGTTACAGCACCTGGCAGGCAGGAAACAGAGGAGAGCTTTCAAAGGAATCCATGTCTCACTAAACCCCTCAATAAACAGATCTTTGGGCCGTCATCAGTTTTTTTATGCTCTTTGAAAGTCCAAAACTGACCACTCACCTAGACATCACAAAATCCATGACCCCTTGCTTCCCAAAGTTCACCTCTGCTCAAAAATACTACATGTGAGGTCGTTCTGCCAGCAGCAGCTAAAGGAAGTTTGTAAAATGAGAAGGACACTTTGGAATCGGTTTCTGATTCTAATTCTCTCCCTCGTGTCCTCAAATCACGAAAACCGTTACTAGGCAAACATCTGTTTATTCACAAACAATACTGTAGCCATAACAGAATTTAAAAACTGAGCCCCAAACAACACTTGGAATATAACTACATTACGAAACCAATCTTTTCATGTTCTTTCCAGCCTAGTGTTCTATCTTAGGTACTTCTTATGTTGTTGCAGAATTATGTATCATTTTCAGGTGAGATGACTGCCCTAGGTTCCACTGAACTGGCTCACAGCCAACTATTTAGCCCTTCCTCTACTGAGCATTTACGGATTCGGTGGGTCTCGTGGAAAGTGGACAGGCTTTACAATCAAAAATACTAGCTTTAACTTTGCCGCCTTCTAGTTTCTCAACACACCACAAGTCACGGGCAAGTCATTTGAGTTCTCCAACCTCGTCTGTGAAACACCTTCCTCAGGAACTTGTTGCAAGACAGAGAGATAACAAATGTAAAATATAATTCCCCTGTTTACAGTTTTTCACAATGGTACACAATGTGGCAACAAACAGCTTCACACACAGAGCTTTTTCCTTCCACCGGGTTATTTCCCTACGACAAATTTCCCCAAGACAGATTATTGGGCTCAAGAGTAATACTATTTTTATGAGTATCAAAATCTCTTTCCAAATGGCCTTCAAAAAGATTGTAAAAATTTACACTGCCCAGCCTGCCATCTGGCCAGGTTCCGGAGGGCACGGGCAGGACGTGCAGAGGTGGGAGAACGTACAGCGTTCAATCTGGTAAGCAGGAGGCCAAGGACGAGCCATAAGCACGGGTGAACCCTGCACTTAACACTGACCAGACAGCCCACCAGCCAGAAGCCAAACTTGAGTCCCAAAGCCCTTGGTGCTGGCAAGCCCCAACTCGAACACAGCCAGCACCAAGGACAGTGGCCACAACACCCACTCAGTCCATTGACCTGCCCCTCCCCCACAGCTCTTGGTCTCCTGCCTTGTTCGAATCACACCCCTTGTTCTCCCTTCTTAGCCTCGCCTGCCTGCAGTACTGCTTACTCTCCTATAACCCTGCATGCCCCCACCCCGACTACAAGCTCCACCCCCCTCCAACTATGGGGTCTTACCCTGTCTCAACAACAGCAGCCACCCCCGTGGGCTGAAGACCTGTGGCACCAGGAGCTGGCATCCATCACTTCATCTCCATCGCAACCGCACAAGACAGAAATTATTTTCCCATGTCACAGACAAGGCAACCAAAATTTACAGACCTAGTTTCTTATACAAGGTCATACATTCATTTAGTCAACAAATATTTATCGAGCGCCCACCATCCTGTTAGGTTTGGTGCTGAGAAGCAGGGATAGAGTAGAGGAGACACACATTAAGCAAGTACATAAATAAAATACATAATTACAAACAGTCGTAAGCCCCACAGTGGAAAAGGCCAGGTGCTGAGTGCCTGCTATCAGAGAGAATAATGGGGGTCTCCAGCGAGTTGGGGAAGGAGTTAAGGACGGCCTCTCTAATGAGGTCGCATTAAACCTGAGCGGTGAAGGGCGAGGGGCCTACCATTCAAGGAGAGGGAGAAAGGGGATTCCAGGACGAGGGAGGAGCACGTGAGGAGGCCCTACCCATGTGGGTTAGTGAGAGCAGCCTGTGGTGTGCACCCGGGCACAGGGTGTGAGGGAGACAGGCATGTGCTGACCTCGGCACCGTGGGACGAGCCCCACACACAGGGCAGGGTCTTGCTGACTGTAGCGAGAAGTTAGGGATTTCATTCCATGGTCAAAGAAATTCTGCAGATGGATCAGGAGAAACTGGACAGTGCTGGGGCCTATCAATGGCCCTAGAACCAAGGGAGTTGGCTGTAATCAACAGTCCTCCCATCAGAACGGACACATCCACATTTATGTACCCCCCTTAAAGGGGCTGGGCATCCTGTGAGGTGCTTCCCAAACCCTCAGGACTACTCTGACTCAAAGACAGTACTGGCCCCACTTTACAGATGGGCTTCTGGAAGCGACTTAACCAAGCTCCTAGGTCAGTTAGCGGCAGAGTAAGACCTAAAGCCCCATCCGGGTCATTCTCCAGTCCAGGTCGTTTCCATACACCGCGGTGTGTGCAAAGCTTCCCACACAACACCAATGGGGCAGAGGTGGAGGGTGAGGGCAGCTCTTCTCTGGGGATAAGTAACTCACCACAGAGAGGTCACAGAACAAATCCAGTGATACGAACCTCCCAGGTAAGACACTAAATTTGACCAACTGCCTCGGCTGAGACCAGGCACTGCCAACAGGAAGGACTAAAGGCCCAGATGCAAGAACACCAGCACCTCAGGGCGAGTGGGTGTGAGACAAGAGCCGCAGTACTTACCCTAAGGACCTCATCTCGGAACTGTAGAATGATAAATGCACAAGGATACTCATCGAAGCTTCGTAAGAGTGAAAACTTCGAAACAACCCGGGATGTCCCACAGGAAGAGATTATGTAAACTATGTTTCAAGCCCTCCCTTTTAATACAAGTCTTCGTGAACTACGGGTCATTAAATAACACTATCCACCGTATTAACAGAGATGGAAAGCTACCCATGTCATTCTGTCTAGAATTCACAGAAGAAGCCAGAATTCAGCCCTTCTACATACAGATAAAGATAGCTCCATGAACTGATATGCTGATCCAGGTTCTGGGTCTTCCCACGCATCTGAAAAATTCTGAAAGTGAGAGAGAGAAATCAACTGACCCGAGTGTCCAGAACGGGTCTTACCACAGCAGCACAATCCTTTACTAAACGCTGCCTCTGCCAGCCTCCTGGGGTCCGGGAGCCCCCACTACACTGTCAGCTAGAAAGGACCAGTAAGACAGGCTCCTACTGAAGACCAAACTGATTGGACATCCTCCTCCCCTAAGGCCTGCCCCATCGGTGATTACCGCCTCAGCTAATGAGACAGCAGATCACCAGTTTAAAGACCCAGAAGAAGGCAGGCGGCTTTCAGACGCTGGAGTGAGGACCTGCACAGAACAGCAGAGGGTGGCAGGAAAGACTGCCCAGACAGACCTGCTTCCCAGCCTGGGTAAGTCCACGCCCTCCATGGGCTACAGAGCGCCCGCAGTCCAACGAAGGGACGGGCTGAGCTCCCCCAGATCTGGGACCCTGCCCACCTTCTGAGCCCCTTCTGACCACACCCCGGTGCTCCAGCATCACCCCACGCAGCAGCCCTTCACCGACAGCCCGCCGCCAGGCTGGCTGCTCCCTCCCCACAGCACCAAGCCCCAGGGTGTTTTAAAAGCATGATTCTGGTCATTGCCCTCCCAGATTAACATCCACCACCGGCTACCCTTCATCTTCAAGACAAAGGTCAACCAAAGCAGTGTAACACACAAGACCCCCGACCCCTGGCTTCTTCAGTGGCCTCACTTGTCTCAGGACCTCTGACATGGCGCCCTTCCAGCCAAAGAGAGCTCACCGTCCCCTAAATTCCTTGCACCAGCACATCTCTTGCTGCCCTTGCCCAGCTTGAGTCCCTGTGCCTGGGCTGCTTTCCTGGTCCTCTCACCTTGGCTAATCCCTCCTTGTCCCTGATGACCCAACTAAAGGAATGCTTCCTCCAGGGAGGCTTCCCTGAATCCCCCAGGCCATGTTCAGAGCCCTCCTCTGCGCCCCAGAGCACTCTGTACTTACCTCTGTCACTGCGCTGTTTCCCTATCCATCTCCCCAGCCAGCCTATGAGTCTCCTGACAGGGACACTTACCTGGTCTTAATCTACCGCAGACTCCCTAGTCCTGGGCACAGAGCCTGGCACAGGGCATATATTCAAAAATATGTGTCAATGAATGGATGAACTCTGAACAAAACCAGGAGGCTGATATCTTGCTAGACGTTAGCTAACAGACCCTGATGTTCAGTTTTCCAGCATCTGAGACTAGCATAAAAGGAAGCATGAGTTTCCCTTTAAATCAAAAGTATTCCAGCCCATCCTTATACGCATGCTGACTTTAAAATTGGCATTCAATGCCAAGAGCATTTCCTATAAGCATCCCACAGAAAGTTCAGACCACCTCTACATAGAGATCATGCACTTAGTAGCTCAGGCCAAATGGAACATTTCTGTGACTCGTAAAGACTTGAAAGGGAGACACTGAGAACACTGTGGTCATTTCAATTTCAACAGCAGAATTTGCTCTGGAAAATGCTACAATAAAAAATATTAATGCCATAAAAACCGAACAGCAGCCGAAGGGCCTCAGTCATAAAGAAAAAACATAAATCCTAAACATATCAGCATAGAAGGCTCCCTCTCACCTTCAAGAAAAACAACGTTTAGGTCCTCAGGAACACATCTAGAGAAAGCAGACTTGAGTCCCGTGGTGGAGTAGAGGAAAAGAAGAGCAGACGACAAAACGGTGAGGAGGAGAAAGAACTAACACACAGAATGAACTCAGTGTTCAGCCTACCCATGCTTCACAGCCACACGCCCACCCAGCCCTCACTACAGCCCAAAGCAGCAGAAACTGGGATCGTGCTCGTGGTAGAGACAAAGGACAGAGAGATGAAGTGACTGGCCCAGGGTCCCCCCGCAGGTAGCTGGCTCCAGAGGCCACGGTCCCCAGGGGGCACAGACGGCCTCCTAGAGCAGCTCCGCCTGTCACTTGCTGGGCCTCGGGGTCGCCTACCTACATAACGAGAGTTGGATTCAATTCTCAGGTTCCTCCCAGTTCAAAAGGCAGGCGATTAAGTGTGAAACCAACATTCTAAGATTCTGTTCAGTTTTTCCATCTAGAAATAAAATTCAAAACGGTACCCTTCAAAAATTAAATAACTCTGTATCTTTCGGAGCAGCTCTTATATTAAAGAAATGCACATGAAGAGCTGAACATTTAAAGTGCCTAGCTCAGGGCCAGAGCTCAATAAACAGCAGCTATTATTACTCTTATGATAAAACAGAAACAGCCATTTAATAGCAGAGCACGTTTTAATTATACGCGATGTGGAATAATCAAATCTCATTTGTTTGAGGCCCCAGACCCCACAGCACAGATCGAGTTGTACAGTTGAAATTAGAACAACTCAAAGCTCAGAAATTACTTGTTTCCATTAGAGATCTGACAAGTCATTTCTTCAATTGGTCACTGGTGGTTTGCAGATAACTATTAGCAGTAATGAGTATTCTAAATTAAATCCAGAGACAGTACCGCTCTGTTCTGTAAAGACAACTGGGGAGAGAGAAACATAATTGTGGAACGTCCTTCTCTCTGTCCTCCATCTTCTCCCTGATAAATATCTCCTGTGTCTTGCATAGTATGGATTTCATTTGGCTAAAAATGAAGAAGGGTCTAATTCTTCCCATGATAAATGAGAGCGCTGAACAGGTAACTTGTTAAGGAGAATTGAAATTGGGAAAATAACCTTATTTTCCTGTTCCTTGACAACAAGCCCCCTCCGCTAACAAATGAAAGACACAATGCTGGAAGACACTAAGCACGGAAGCCAAATCCATCACCACGTAACCCGTCCTCAGACACTCTGTACGCAGCCCTGGGTACAGACTGCTCCCGTCTCCTTCAACAGCAACAAAGATGAAGCCTACAAAAGGCAAGGCAGTGGCACAAGGCAGCGGGAAGAATAATGGAATCCTTAAAAACCTGGATTCCAAACCCCGCTCCAGCCACTCGAGTATTATGTGACTGTAAATGAGTCTCTCCTAGGCTTATGCTTTCTTATCTGTAAAATGGGGATAATATAAAATATCTCAAAGAGTTCTAGCAAGGATTAAATGGGGACCATTAGTAACACGCCTTACGTTACAGGAAAGCCTTTGGCAAGTGTTAGCTCCTCTCGCTGGGCGGTCTGGGAATAGCCTCACTCTGGGACACCAGAAGGACACCAAACTCCCCAAGCTGGAAGTTGCTGATCCTGGCGGAACCCGTGTCTGGTCTGTGTACAAAAGGGCTGACTGCATAGGTACAGACTGTTCACACGGAGAACACTCACAAGACACAGCACTGCCCTAACTCTGGCATTATCCAGCCTCGACACTTCTCGAGACATACAGCTCCCCCCTGAGCCTGGTTGGACAGTGGCAGCAGATGTGATTTGTTAGGGAACATGATTTGGTATCTCCACTTACATTTTCAAAGTCCTTCATGTTCCGTGCTCTGGTGGGAGACACCGTTTCTTCTGACACATTTGGGAGCACTATAAAAAAGGTAAAACAGACACAGGAAAATGGCATGGTATGCAAATTGCTCAGCATCTTTATTAGGGACTAGAGCCCAGAAAAGAAAAGGAAAAAAAAAAGGCATGCACAGCTTCCACAGTATATCCTGCTGGCATCTTCTGTCTGTTGTGATTTACTGGCTTGAGTCTAGGGAAAGCTCTAAACCATTATATTTCAAATATTTACAAATTGCTTAAAGTAGCCCCAGTGTAATGTGTCAGAGAACGAACCCAAAAAAATGCACCGGGCGTGTGGCCCAGCCGAACTGTGCTGATGTGTACTTCCTTAGTGCTGTCATACAGTTATCCTGCTGAGCGGGACACCATCTTCATGTGTCAGCAATTAAAGCAGAGCTAACTGACTGGGGTTGGCAAACTTTTTCTTAAAATGCCAGACAATAAATATTTTAGGCTCTGTAGGCCATAAACAAAGCCTAAAATCTGTCACAACTGGTCAGCTCTTCTGCTGTAGCACAAAAAACAGCCACAGACAATTCATAAGTAAGGAAGCTGCATTCCAATAAAAGCTTATTTCCAAATGCAGGCAGCAGGTTGGAAACTGCCCAACCCTGCTTTGGGGGTGATTACAGACTTGCCCGATGCCCAAAGCTATCCACAGTTCCTTTCTTCCAACAAACATTTATTACACACCTACTATGTGCCAAGCGCCATGCTACGTGCTAGGGAAAGAATGGTCAAAGAGACAGTGAGCCCGTGCCCAAAAGGCTCTGACCTAGGGGTCAAGAGAGGGGGGTAAACAAACTGGCACCATGCTCACAAAATGCCTGGCGTTATTCAGGTGTTGGGTGAATGTGCACAGAGTCAATGAATGAATCCATTCTTCCAACAAATATGCACTGAGGGCCTACTCTCTGCCTGGCACCATTCTAGATGTGGCTACATCAGGAAACAAACAAATGGAGCAGATAGTCTAGAGAGAGAAGATAGAAATGAGCAAAATAACAGGACAATTACATAGGATGTGAGAAGGTGAGAAAGTCCACGGAGAAAACTTAAGTGGCTAAGGACTGGAAAGATCCAGGGTGGGGTGAGGATTGCAATTCTAAGTCAGGGCCAAATCAGGAAGATCGAACTGAGAAGGTGCCAGCCAGGCAGACCTGAAGAGCAGGGCAAAGCGAGAAGCCCCGTGCACGGGAGAACCAGCAGTAAACAAAGGCGACCGCAGGACAGGAGGTATGTGAGGTGCTGGAGACAGACTGTGCACAGCTTTATGGGCTCTTCTCGGGACGGGGAGCCACCAAATGGCCCAGAGCTGAGGGGTAACATGCCTGGACTTAGGTTTCTACAGGCTACCTCTGGCTGCCTCGCTGAGAACAGACCAAAGACACTTAGCAGGAAACCAGGGGACCCGTCGGAATAGGCTGGAGACCACGGTGGCTTAGAGCAGGTGGCAGGATAAGCAGGGGAGGAGGGATCTGATCCTGGATGTTTTAAAGTCACCAATAGGAATAAATGAACTGAAATCGGTGAAATACGTAAGCTTAGAGAGGAAAGCGCAAGAAGTGAGCCTGGGGAGAGCCAAGATTGGCGGTGAGCCTTGAGCTGAGTCTCAGAGGCAGCAGGCAGAGGAAGGCAAAAGGAAGAAGAAACTTCCCAAGCAAAGGCCCAGAGGTAGGCATGGCCTTCAGAAACCACTGAGCACAAAAGAGGCTCAGGAGGGAGGCAGGGGAAAACTGTCAAGAGCCTTATGTACCAGGCAAAGGGCTCACAGGCTTGTTTCCCTGGTTCTCAGACAGGCCATGCTCTGCCACCTACGCCTGCGTCCCTACCTAGTCCTACTCATTCCTCAAGTCTCAGCTCCAGTATCAGTCTTAAGAAACTCATGCCTGACCCACCTCCCCCACATTGGGGCACACCTCCTCCACACCCCCTCACTGCCTGACCCACCTCCCCCACACCCCCACTCACAGCACCTTTTTTCTTTTCTCATCACATTAATCATATGATTTATCATGGCATTTCTCTGTTAAACTCTCTATCTTCCAGGCTGGGTCACAACCATGTTCAAGGTTGAATCCCACCACTTACCCCAGGGCTTGGCACAAACCAAAGTACACTATGGGCTGAAGCAATGAGCAATCCTATCAATTTCCCACTTCTAACTGCCTGTGTGCAGGAAGAACAGAAACTTCTGGATTTTGTGTTTAAGGTAGAAGTTAACAGGTTCTGACAGAAAACCTGAGGGTGGCCTATAAGTTAAAATATTCTCCAGAAATACACCTCATGACACTGATACTGTCTCTTCTAGAAACTTCTTCCTTCTGCACGTCTCATCATTTTGGAGAAGAGAAAAAAAAAAAACGGAAACACAAGTCAAAATATCTCTAAGATATTTTAACAAAGCAAATTATTAGCACTTTCCACAGATACTTATGATACCACTCACTTCTTTCAGAAACAAAAATTATGAAGAATGCTTAGCAAAAGCCAAACTGCCCCGTGGAAAGTCTCCTCCTAATCCAGCTTAAACACAATGGACTGCTTATTTCCTCAGCGCCGTCTCCTGTGGTCTAACCAACTATTTGTCTCCAAAGGGCAGGCCCGTGTAGGAATGCTGGGCCTCGACCAGCAAATGGAATCCAGCAGTCTGCCAGGAAGGCCTTGGCACACGGACGCTCAGCGGCACGCAGGGCCCCAAGACCAGCAGATCCTCCAGGCCTGACCCAGTCGCCGCGTCAACGTGCAGCCTCCACGCAGCCGCCCAGCGAACGCTGGCTCAGTCTCTACGAGCCTGGGAGCAAGAGATAGAGCTCGTGGAATATGGCCTAAAGGACATCAGTTCCTCCAAGCCAGTGTTTGTGAAAGGGGGCAAACAGCAACTCAATAGGTATATAAAATACTGGGCACGTCCGGAGAGCTCCTCGCCAAGCCAGGGCAGGCTCTGGGCCCCAGAGACTTCAAAGCCCAGTCTGGGGCTGAAGGGCCTAAAGGCCCCACGGTCAGGAGAATGCCCGGCTCTGTGTACTTACCACCATTTCCCAAACCAGCAATGGGGCTGATGCCATCCACTTCGTCTGGTAAATTGGGAACAAGGCCACTAGGAGAGAGCGGGGGTGGGAAGACATGAGTTAGTGTTTGAACAACAGAGACTGAGGACTGTCTGGACTGCGCATGACAATCATCAGGCCACAGGCAATGAGCAACACACAGCTGAGCTCCCTGGGAGACACGCAGCACAAAGGGGAAGAACTCAGGCTTTGGGGCTCTGACACTGAAGAGCTGAGGGGCCTTCAGTAAGGATGGTCGTTCCTTCATTCATTCATTCATTCAGACGTCAAGTGTTCCACGTACCGTTTATGTGCTCGGTGCACAGACACTATGCCAGCTGTAAGCTATGACGTTTCTGAGTCTCACTTTACCTGCTACATGGGGCCACCACCCTCTCCCTGTAAAGATGAAATGAGCGAATGCCTGTGACACCTGGCACACAGTAAGCACTCAGTAAGTGCTAGCTACTGTTTTTGTCTTTACTATCATTTTCATCATTAATATGCCTACCACAACCAAAAATTAAGCTTCCAAGAACCTGACAGCAATTCGGATGCTTTAAGAAAGTTACACAAAAATGCAAAATCCACTGATCCAAGAAATTTTACTAGTTGAATTATAAAAATAGGTTAAGTGAGGATCTGGAGACACTGACAGAAAACTAAACCATAATAGGAGGTGTGGTTTGACACAAAAGACACGACGCTGGATTCTATTCTAAGCTCTGCCGTATACCTCTCCCAGCCTCACTTCCTTCATCCGTAAAAGGCGAACAGCAGCTACTTCGTAAGTCACTGAATATCAAAGACACAAAGTGCCCAGCAAGGCACCTGGCACATGGTGGGCTCTCCATAAATCAGAGCAAAATATTACTGTCACCAGGAAACATCCAGCACTTTGTAAATTTATCAAAGATTTCCTGCCGTGAGAGCTGCCCATGCCCGAGAGTCCGTGCATTTTGAAAGGGAGGCATTAGGGCGCAGAGTGGGCCTGGCCGGAGTCACAAGGCAGTTAAGTGGACAACCAGCTCCAGAACCCAAGCCTTTCCCGTCTAACCTCCAATAATGCTTCCCTATCCCGAACTGTGAACGAAGAGCTGAGGGACACTCAGCCTGAATTCCCAGCAGTTTGTTCTCTCCATGTTTCTAAATCCAAATGCATCCTGTTCTGAAGACAGTTCTCCCTGATCGCCAAATTCTGGAGTCAGGAATGGACCTTTGTGATCAGAACCAAGCAAAAAAATTGGATATCATAAGATTCCAACATCAAGAGAATGATGACAGAGTATGTGTCTGCTATAAAGATACGTGAAAAAACTTTAGTGGACTATGCCTTCATCTTTGAAAAAAAAATACACAGGCACTAAAGTCATCTCAAATCCTTCTTGGAAACTAGGTGAGTTATGCATCCATACAAAGACAAAGGAAATATTTAAAAATTATCATTTGTAGGAAAATGAGAGAAATTTTCCTTCTGTTAAATTTTCTATACTTCTTCATTTCCTCCAATAACCATCACTAGAAGAACAAACTCCATTCCCTAGATTGAATATTAGAAATTAAAAACAAGTCCAACCAGCACCTTTTGCAGATGGTGGCCCAAAGGCCCAAAGGCCCATACCAGCTTACGGGTCAAGCTTAGCCGACAGTCTGGTCTGTACATTTCCAATCTGGGGTTCTCTCCACCACAGCCCTCACTTACCACCATTGGCTGAAATGGCCCATCAATGACTCCAGCCAAGATCAACCACCCTCTAAAGCTACATGGCAGGCAAAGCCAAAGAATTTGGTCTTAGACAAGTTTCCAAGAGGCAAACAATGAAGTTTGAAAAATGACATTTGACATCCCATTTACGAAAAGAAACCACTATTTAATGCAGAAGTTCCTGCCTAGTTCCTGCCAAGTTTCCACTTGGACTTTACCCACTTTTAAAATGCTATGACTCTTGGTCATCTGCAATCCTGTCAGTTCCTGCCACTCTCCAGCTTCAAGTAGCTCCCTCGTCCCACTCGGATCATTCGCTCTTAGCCTTAGGACTTCAAGGAGCCCCACTAGAAATCAGAACTATGCGAGCAAAAGCAGAGGGCTTGGGTACAATTTTATCATGGTATGAGTGGGGGAGACGAAGGCCCAAAAGGGGAAGGACCTCTCGGCTCAAAATCACAAGAGGATCTCAGCCATGCAGAGACCAAAATCCAGGTTTCTCAGGATCTATACTCCACTCGCTCACCTGTGCCCAGGCCTCCCAAAGCTCCTAGACAAACGTGGCACCTAGTCAGAGCCAGTTTCCTCACAAGCCAAGTACAGCATAATCCTAACCATATGGGGCACCCACAGGGAACAGGCATCAGGCTCGGGATAGGCAGCCTCCCACTGTGGCCTCACCATGGCCCTTCTGTGGGAGGTGGTAGTTTTTAATTGTTGCAAGGGTGCAAGGGAAATAAAAACCCTCTTGTACCATTGGTGGGAATGGAGACTGGTGCAGCCACTGCAGAAAACAGCATGGAGGTTCCTCAAAAACTTAAAACTAGAATTACCATATAATCCAGTAATTCCACTACTAGGCATTTACCCAAAGAAAACGAAAACACTAACTTGAAGAGCTATGCACCCCTATGTCATCACAGAATTATGTACGACAGCCAAGATAAGGTAACAACCTAAAGGTCCATCTACAGACAAATGGATAAAGATGTGGTATATACACACGCTGGACTATTACTCAGCCATGTAAAAGAATAAGATCTCGCCATTTGTAACAACACAGATGGACCTAGAGGATATTATGCTAGGTGAAATAAGTCAAAGAAAGACAAATACCGTATGATTTTACTTATAATAGAGAATCTAAAAAACGAAACAAACAAAAAAGCAGAAACAGACTCATAAACACAGAGGACCAAACTGGTAGTTGCCAGAAGGGAAGGGGGCAGGCAAAGAAGGAGCAAAATGGGTGAAGGGAGTGGGAGAGAAAAAAAAAAAAAAAAAAAGACAAGCGTAAAGTTCTTGACTACTCCTCACTCCCATCTGAGCTCCCTAGGAGGTAGTCACTGTTGTCAGCAAGACATGTGTCCTTCTAGTCTTTTTTCTATGTGTTTACAGATACAGGGACATAGTTTTATTCTGTGGCTTAAAAAGAAAGCAAATGCAATCAAACTGTATATATTATTCTGCAGCATCTTTACTTTATGTGTCCCGAAGATGTTCTCATTACAGTATAAATAGATCTAGCTTCAGGTTTTTAACTTCCACAAAGCATTCTACAGCAGTGGTTTTCAAACTTTACTGACCACAACCCAGAGAAGGAAATATATTACCCTTAATTCTTGAAATGCTTTCTATTCTGTGCTATTAAATTTTTTAAAATTCTGGTTGCCACCTACAAAACTGAATTTCATGAGCTGCCAATGGGTCACAGTCTGAAATTCACTTTTGAAAGGATGTGTATTTACCCAATCCCCTGACAGTAATTCAATTTGTTTCCAACTTGTTCCTTTCACAAACAATGCTATGAATATCCTCATGTAGGTCTCCCTGTACAGGTGCGTGATAATTTCTCTAAGATAACAGGAAGTGGAATTGCTGGGTGAAAATATATTCACATTTTTTTAGTGGACAAAGGATCTGAAAATACAGTGGACCCTTGAACAACATGAGTGGAATTGCATGGGTCCACCTACAAACAGGTGTTTTTCAGTAAATACTGTAAAGTGCCATAAATGTATTTTCTCTTCCTTATGATTTTCTAAATAACATATTCTCTTTATGTTCTAGCTTCCTTTACTGTAAGAATACAGTATACCTATAATACATATAACACACAAAATATGTGTTAATCCACTGTTTATGAATCAGGCTCTTGGTTAACAACAGGCTAGTAGTTACATTTTGGGGGGAGTCAAAAGTTACATGTGGATTATCCACTGCGCAGGGCATCGCACCCCTAACCCCGGGTTGTTCAAGAGTCAACTGTACACAAACGGCTATAGACACACAAGAAAAAAATCTTGTTCAACAAAATAATGTTCAACATCCTTAGTCATTAGGGAAATACAAACCAATACCACAAGGAGATACTGTGTCATACCCCGAGGCTGGCCATCCTCAAAATGACAGACAATACCAAGTGTTGACAAGGCTGTGAAGAAACCGAAGAACCCTCTTCCACTGCTAAAGGGAGAGTAAAAAGTGTTGGGCAGTTCCTCAAGACGTCAAACATACCCAGAGTTAGCATATGACCCAGCAGTTCTACCCCAGGTCTATATCCAAGAGAAAGGACAACACACATCCACACGAAAACTTATCCATGAATAAATGTTTATAGCAACATTATTCACAGTAGCCAAAAAAGCAGAAAAAACCCAAATGTCATCAGCCAATGAAAGAATAAAGAAAACGCATTACATGTCTACAACGGAATATTATTTGGCCATAAAAAGGAATGAAGTATGTCACGGATGTACTACTACACGGGTGAACCTCACAAATGACCACACAGTATAAGAGTTCATTTGTATGAAACATCCAGAACAGTCAAATCAATGGACAAAAAGTAGACAGTGGTTGCCTAGGGCTGGGGGAGTAGGAGGGGAGGAGTACTGGCCAGTGTTATGAATGTTTGATTCCCCCCAGAATTCCAATGTTGAAACCCACTCCCCCTTCCAAGTGATGGCATTAGGAAGTGGAGTCCCTGGGTGGTAATTAAGATTAGATGAGGACAGGAGGGTAGAGACCCCACGAATGGGATTAGTACCCTTACTAGGGTTACAGGAGATCTGCTTCCTCTCTCTGCTCTCCACCCTAAGAGGAAACAATGAGAAGTTAGCAGTCTGCAACCCACAAGAGGGCTCTCACCAGAACTCAACCATGCTGGCACGCTGATCTTGGACTTCCGGTCTCCAGAACTGGGAGAAATAAATCTGTCATCTATAAGTCAGCCACAGTCTATGACATTTTTGTTACAACAGCCCAGCAAAGACAGGGAGAGACTGCTAATGGACACAGGCTTTCTTTCTTAACATGATGAAAGGATTCTAAAAGGAGATTATGCTGATGATTGTGCAACTCTGTAAATACACTAAAAAATCATTGAATAGTACATTTTAAATGGGTGAACTTTATGGGATACAAATTATATTTCAATAAAGCTGTTTTTAAAAAACACACCTGGGCATATTTTTAACACCAAGTTGTCTTCCAGAAGGACTACAGCAGTTGACACTGTGTGCGCACTTCTTCAGGGTGGTTACGAAGCAGCAGTTCACTACTAAATATGCAGCCTGTGTTTACATGGTATTTATCTTTTTAGAAACTAAACAAAACTGACTCATTCAACAAATATTTGATCCTCTACTACGCTTTGTGCCAGACATGGTTCTAGGTCTAAAGATACAGTGGGGAACAAGCCAGCCAGGCTCCCTCCCCTCACTAAGCTTATACTGGTGACTGGGAATACGTTCCTCAAACTTCAAGCCTATGGGTACCCCTGATCCAAGCTCAGCCTTGGATCAAGCCTACAAACCTTCACCGAAATTTCATTCCACCATCCTCTTTCTCGAGCTTCTTCTACAGAAGTCCATGAAGGCATTCTTTGCCTGATAAAGTACAAGTACGAACTTGCAGGAAAACATTTCCTTTTGGTCTGCCCCTCACCAGACAGCAAGCACTTCATGGCCATGCACTGGAGGAACCCACAGACGAACAAACCTGGGCCCAGGCCTTTGGAAGCTCAGTTACGGAGAGGCAGAACCCCAGGCATGAAAACAAAGGGACAAATCCAGGGTACTGGGCACCGAGGATTTTGTCCAGGAAACCATGCGACACCATAACGATAAAACAAAAACAGCTAACATTTAATGCACCCCCAGCAACTGTCGGGCACAGAATACATACAGCTTTACTCCATCCGTATCGTCACCCAATAACTAGGTATTATCACTAAAGAGAAACTGAGGCTCAGAAGGATTGAGTGAATTACTAAAGCAACTCAGCCAATAAGTGGCAAAGCAGGATTTAGACCCATCATCCTGAGTACAAAGCCCAGGATCTTCCCAAACCACTAGACAGGGCTTAAAAAAGGGCCTTAGCTTGGGCGAGGTTCCCAGGTATGGCATCTGAACCTGACTCCCACAGGCCTGGAGCACTTTGGGGCACCCAGAGGTGATCAAGTTTAGAGAGAATGATGCATATTGACCTGATCCAACAAAAGTCTAAGGACAAGCTGGAGTTCCATTTAGTCTCTACAACTGGGACTTGGAAATTACCAAGCAGAAGGGTGTTCATATTAGTATAAAAAGAGATGATTTGATTCCAGGGATTTTTCTCTTCCACTGTGACCATCTAATGGAGAACCTGTCTCGCTCAGGACCTTTCTGCCACTCTTGAAGGGCCAGTTCACGTGCCAGCAGCTCCCTAAAATCCTCCCAGATTTCAGCACGGGTTCAGAGAACTAGTTGGAAGGTAGGACAGGTACCGAGAGCCAGGCTTCAGAGTCAGTAAGCCTGGATTGAAATCCTGGCCCCAATAAGAGACTCCTAACTGATAGAGAACAAAGGGGGCTGATGGAGGCAGGACTACATGGGGGATGGGGATTAAGGAAGGCACTTGTTATGATGAGCGCTGGGTGTTAGACGTAAGTGATGAATCACTGAGTCCTACTCCAGAAACCAATACTGCACTGTATGTGAACTACCTAAAATGTAAATAATAAAAACAAATAAATAAATAAATAAAGTAAATCTTGGCTCACTCATGTACTTTTTTATGGAATCCCAGACCATTCACTTCCCCTCTCTGGGCCTCGGTGTGCCTGCCTGTAAAAAGGGGATAATCCTGTCACCTCCCATTTATGTGCCTCATACCAGGTTAGGAACCGGAGTCACAAAGATGAACAAAACGCAGCCCCTGCTCTCCAACAGGTCAGAGTCTAATTAGGGAGACAGACACGTTACAGGTGTCCCCGCACCATCAGCCACCAGCCACACATACCTGCTGAGCCCCTGAAATGTGGTAAATCCAAATCAAGATGGGCTTGTAAGCATAAAACGCATACCAGGTGTCAAAGACTTTGTAAGGTAAAAAAGAATGTGAAATATTTCATTAATCATTTTTTTATGGTTTGCAAGTTAGAATGATAATATATAGAAATATTGGGTTAAATCAATATATTATTAAAATTAATTTCACCTGCTTCTTTCTTACTTTTTCATTGCGGCCCCTAGAAAAGTTTAAATTACATATGTGGCTCACTTTATATTTCTATTGAACATCGTTAGTCAATAAAACTCAGTGAGGTAGAGGCGCCTGGGTGGCTCAGTCAGTTAAGCGTCTGCCTTCAGCTCAGGTCATGATCGCAGGGTCCTAGGATGGAGTCCCACAGCAGGCTCCCCGCTCCCTGCTCAGCAGAGAGCCTGCTTCTCCCTCTCCCTCTGCCCCTTCCTCCGCTTATGCGTGCTCTCTCTCTCTCATGTGCACTTTCTCTCAAATAAATAAATAAAATCTTTAAAAAAAAATTGTCAGTGAGGTAAATAAGGGCTGAGCTGGGGCCAGTGATGGGTAGGGGTGGCTGGAAGAGCACAGAGGGCCCAGGTGGGGATGGGGGCGTGTCAGTGAAGACTTCCTGACATTGAAATCTAAGTGTAGACCTGAAAAATAAGAAGCATTAATAAGACAAAGGGGAGAAGGGAAGGCAACCCAGGCAGCAGGAAGAGTGAGCGCACAGGTCCAACAGTAAGAAAGAACAAGGTAAGGCCACTCACGACAAAGAGTTTGGCAGGCGGGCAGAGGGAAGTGTCTGGGGGGGAGAAATGTACGGACAGAGAGGACAGAGGAGGTCAGTGAGGTAAATGGGGCCAACTTACGAAGGACCTTGGAAGTTACATTAAAGAACTTCATCCTGAGGGAGATGGGGAGCCAGGGAGGGTGTGAAGCAGGTAAGAGATCAGTCACAGGAATGTAAGCAGCGAAGGCAGGAAGGGGAGGCAAGGGAGGAGATGGGCTCGTCTGTTGAGTTGAGTTGCTATGCTGGTAGACACTGGTCAAAATCCTTTCAGATTCACCCATTTTTCAGATGACAAAAATGGAAACTCACCAGGGGTCTTGCCCAAGACACAGGGTTGTCAAATACAGAACTGGGATTGAAACCCACCTGGGTCTGGGTCCCAAAGCTCAAGGGCTTGGTCAACTGGCACAGAGATAAGAAGAGCTGAGAATATGAATGGACTTTATCTTAATGGCAGTGAGAAGCACTAAATACATATACAGCAGAAGACCGGCTGTCAGATTTACGCTTTAAAAAGGCTTTCAAACTGTAGTATAAATGACTGTTACAGGTGAAAGGACAATCCAGGTGAGAGGTCCTCCCCAATATGTTGGGACAGTGGTAGTCAGATGAAGAGAAAGGGACGTGATGAACTGCCATAGGATGCAGTCAGGCAGGAGCTGCAAAGGGCCTTGCTCTGTGCCTGATACATAACAGGTTCCAAGAAATGGAGTAACCATTTATCCAGGTTTGCCCAAGGTAGGACCAGTTTATGCCTGCTATCTAGACATAAATATTAATTGTGCCCATTTCACTCTTAAAAGTGTCCTGGGTTGCACAATAAATAACATGGTCACCCTCTCAATGAGTGTGTTAACTAAAACCAACAGCCTATCCCCAGCCAAGCTGGATAAACACTGTGGATTCTCAGTCAGGACTCTCCTCCACGTCCTTCTCCACCAGGAGCCCCTGAAAACCAAACGGCCCCAGCCCTGGAGCAGTCTCGGGCTCTGTCAGGCTTTCCTACCAAAAGGAAAGACGTCAGGCCCCACCGGTAATGTGGGCTCCAACAGTCTCTTGGGACAGGTCCATTGGGAGGCCACTCTCAGCCATTAGTCCCCAATTTGTCACACTGATGATGATGATGCCGATGATAACACAGGATCGTCTTTTAAGTACCGACTATGTGCCAAACACTACTCCTGCCACGCAAATCGCAGGGAAGGCATCTTTTCTTTTCATCTTCACCCCAGTTGGGTGGATGTTACTACTTGTCCCATTTTACAGATAGGAAAACAGGTTAAATCCCTTTACTAAAGTCTCACTTTAGTTTAAAGGGTTGGATCTGAATTCAATTGTGTTCAACTCCAGCCAAGGTTCTTAACCACTGCACTTCACTGCCTCCGTGTTGGTGGCCACTATGTGATCCCATGAACGAAGTCCAGACACACCAACTACCTTGCCCATAATGAGAGCAAACCTCCAAGTCAGAATGAACCATCGCGCCCCCAAGGTCCTTACTCCTCAACCAGCCCCTACCAACGGTGCACTCCAAGAGGTCCCCCACTTCCCCCTCTTTCAGAACACCCCTTCCCTGACCCTCACACCCTTTTCAAAGTATTTCCCGAAATACGAGAGTTAGGTGTGAGGTGGGTCGGGACCCCCGGTCCCCCCACGCTCAGGATCGGCTGCTGGGTCCTCGAGACACCCCCCATCCCAGACCCCACCCCACACACTGCCCCTGTCCGGACGCCCTCAAACACCCTCAAGGGCAAACCCCAAGTCCCGGTTAGGCTGTACCCCCATCAGCGGGAATCCCGGCCGGGTTACCGCGCCCCGCAAAGCCCCGGCCGCACCTGCAGCCGCTGAGCGTTCCGGGGAGGGTGACGTCCTCTTCCAACACCGAGTCCATCGTGGACACAGAGGAGGTGGTGGCGTCGGTGTCTGTGGCGGCGGGGCTAACCGGTTCCCCCAGCTGTCGCGACCCGCAGGCTCCCCGGGTCCCCGCCCCCTCCAATCCTGCTCTTGTTCGGACTTTGGCGGCGCCGCTGGAATTCAAACCGCAGCCGCCGCCATCTTTCCCGGCGCTTCTTCCTACGGAAACGGGGCGGGGTCATCGAGGCGCGCGCGGTGAAGCCGACAGACGGGGGCCAGAGGCCGGGCAGGGAAGCGCGGGCGGGTGCCATCTTGATTAAGGGCAAGAGCGTTCGCACTTGCGCCGGCAAGATTAAGGAAAGAGAGGCAGCTGCCATTTTTTGTGAGGGCACTGAGGCCGAGGCCAGGGCCAGCGCCATCTTTGTTGAGGGCAAAGGCCGGCTTTAGTCCGTTAATTCAAGCGGGAGATGGAGACCCAGTCTTTCACTGACCCTCAGAGTTCCTAACCCAGTACATGCTTTTCTCGAACAACGACCCGCTAACTTAGGGGTCATTATACTGTGCATCCGAAAGGCTTTCGCCTTGAGCTGAAACTCAGATAAACAAGTGCCCCCTCACTTTAGAAAAATCCTTCCTGCAGAATCCCAACTCAAGCAATAATTTGCACACGTAGTTTGAGGCAAATAAGCTCATCCTTTTGAGCTGGTGGTTACCAACACTCCTCCAATCTCCCAAGGCTCAAACGCACCTGAGATCAATACACTGAGGCCCAGAGAGAGGAAATGAATCGCCCAAAGTCATGCACAGTAAGTCTGTCAACAGACCCGTGGCTCCTGCCAACTAAATCAGGGCTCTCCATAACCCTGGCTGCCCTTTCTAAAGCACAGAGCAACCAGCAAACACACAGATAATTTTGACAGAACTGGGCCAGTGAAGTCAACCTACCTCTCCCCATCTCGGTGTTGCTATCTTCTTCTGCGGGCCATCAGAAGAATCCGGGAAGAAAATAACTTGAAAAGATAGGGGAGTGGGTGGAGGGTGACTTGCCGTATAATCAGATACAAGTCCTCCTGGTGTGCTAAAATGTAAGTGTACTTTCCAAAAGAGGACTTCTCTAATCCTCTAACGTAAAGCAAGCCCTTTCTTGTATTCTTAGCAACCCATATTTTTCTTTTGTGGCACTTAACCACATTTTGCAATTATGTATTTCTGTGTTTTTTAAAAAAAAAATCTTCCTTTTGCTCTAGACTGGAAACCTCATGAGGACAGATATTGTGTTCGGATTGTTCACTTCTATATCCCCAACACTATGCCTGCCACCCAGAAGATGTTTTAAAATATATGTGAATGAATGATTCAACCAATCTGGAAAGTGGGGGCTAATATCTATCCTGCAAGGTTTTTGTGAGGATGTGAGGATGAACCGAGATACCTCTAGAAGCCCTGTCAATGTTAATCCCATAAATCCCTCCCCACCCCTTTATTAGCTTTAGTGAAGTCTACAAAACTCATGGTCCTGCACCTGTCCCTCTTCTTCACTCACCCCTGAATCAGCAATAAAACAACAGCCTGAAAGAGAGAGTGAACAGGAGCTGGTTGGCACATCAGATGCCCTGACCCAAGGAAGAGACACACCTTGATCCCCCAGAATGGCATTAAGTTCAACAAAAGAGATGAGTGTGTCCCATAACAGGGAAGCTGGAAGTGTCAGGATGTCTGCCCTGGTTCTTCCCCCGACCCTCTGTGATGTCTGCAGACCACTCCTCTGGGCCAGCTTCTACACCTCTAAAATAAGAAGATTGGACTAAGTGGGTGTCTCAGGACCACACAGCTCTGGAGGCGATTTCTTTGTGTTTCTCTTAAAGCTACAGACACACCGCCAATTCTGTTCCGGTGAGGGAGGCTGAGTCACGAATCATCACCTCCCAAATGAAGGCATTAACTTTCCATCCAGCAGATGGAAGCTCTTGAGTAAAGAAACAAAGACAAGGACTTACACATTTTGAGCGTTTCTCGTGTATGACCTGTGTCCAACATATCACACGTACCACTTCCCTGAACTCTCGAAATGGTCCTCTGGAGTAGGCACAGCTGTTATCCCCATTTTACTCACAGATGGAGACCAAAAGAGGTAAAAATAACTCACTTCCAGTCTCATTTCTGCTAAGTTGCAGAGCTGGGATTGGAGCCCAGGTCCCTCTAAACTCCAGCGTCTTCATTGTTTCAGGCAGCCTGTCTTTCCTATCCATTTGGTTTTCTACACTTTAGAATTTAGGATTAAAAGGTGAGGTCTACATCCAGACAACAGTATTTCAGTGATGTGTTCACCAGACTCTAGTCCTTGGGTAACTAGTCCAAGGTGGCGACAAGGCAGATCTTAGCGTGGGCAGTAGGATTGCAGGACTGAAAGTCTGAGCCCACCTAGATTCAGGCTCTGGAAAGTCCTCCGACTTTTCCTGTGACTGGGGTCCTTCCCCCTGCTCCTCCTTGGTTTTCCCATGTCTAAAATGAGGCAGACAATTCTGAGCTCACACAGTTAGTATTATCTAACTAGATATTTTGAAAACCATAAAGAAGAGTCTCTGAGCTCCTCTCCTTATGATGAATCCATTGCCCTGTCCAGCAAAGGACTGTGTTCCTGGATGGTATGCTTAAACCCTTTAGTGAACCTGGAAACTGAAAATAGAATCAATGGACAACGGATAGCTTATTTGGGAAGTTGTTTTTCCCATTTTCACTGTCAGGACGAGCCCTTTGCCCCATCTCTGTCTCACCAGGGCCCTTCTCTCTGCCAAGCCTGGAGATGACGTCACCTCCACCAGCTGTTTGGGCTATCTGGCTCCATCTCCTTGACAACAGCCACCCTGCCACAAAGCTGGCATTATTATTCTGTTGGGCAAGGTCAGAGCAAATGGCTGGGAGGAAGTAGCTTGCAGGCAGATGTTTCTCATTAGGGTAGAACACTCCTGAAGTTTTAGCAGCTCACGAATCTCATCAAGACACATGAGCTGCCATTACTAGAAGCAAGAATAACTCTGTAACATCAACACATACATGTTGCTGCTTTGCACTATTTCATTTTATCCTCACACCACTAGGAAGTGTTCGGAGCCAGTGCCCTAGTCTACAGACAGGGAAAGAAAGGATCATGGAAAGGAAGAGGTTTCCCAAAGGCATTCTTCTTTCTTTCTCTCTTCGTTTCCTTCTCTTTTTCTTAGCTTTTCATTGAGAAATAATTTCAGACTTAGAAAAAAAGTTGCAAAAATAGTACAAAAAATTCCCCAGGGAGCCTTCACCCAGCTTTCTAATATGTTCACATCTTACATAATCATAGTGTAATTGTAAAAAATAAGAAATTGCATTGATACAATGCCGTTTACTATAGACCGTATTTAAATTTCATCCGTTTTCCTATGAATGCCCTTTTCCTGGATCCAGTAAAGGATTCCACACTGCATTTACTTATTCTGCCTCCTGACTTTCCTCTAGTCTGTGACAGCTCCCCTGTCTTTGGATTTCATGACATTGACACTTGAAGAAAGGTCTTGCCAGTTACTTGATAGAATGTTCCTCAGTTTGGGTTCACATGGTGTTTCCTCATGATTAAATCAAAAGGTTATGCACTTTGGGCACAAAGGCCACAAAAATGATACTGCGCCATTCCCAGGCTGTCAGGAGACAGATGATGTTTATATGTCTCATTCACTGGTGATATCAACTCTGATCCTGGCTAAGGTGCTACATGCTAAGAATCTCCATGGCAACACTATTTTTCTTTTTTTTTCTTTTTTTTTTTTTTTAATTTTTATTTGACACAGAGAGAGAGATCACAAGTAGGCAGAGAGGCAGGCAGAGAGAGAGAGNAATCTCCATGGCAACACTGTTTTTCTTTTTGTCATTAGTTGAGGTGAGGTGATATTTGAAACTAGGCAAATATCCTATTTTTCATCAGACTTTCACCCACTAATTTTATTTTATCTTTTTATTTATTCATGAGAGACAGAGAGAGAAAGAGAGGCAGAGACAGAGGGAGAAGGAGCCCAATGCAGGGCTCAATCCCAGGACCCTGGGATCATGACCCCAGCCAAAAGTAGAAGCTTAACTGAATGAGCCCCCCAGGCGCCCTCACCCACTAGCTTTAGCATCCAAGGAGAACTCCTTCCTAAAACATTACACAATTATGACCGTGTATTCACCAATTGGTGATTTACTACCTTCATCTTTGCTCTATGTATTTTTAAAAGATTTTATTTTTAAGTAATTTCTCCACCCAGTGTGGGGCTGGAAGTCACAATCCAGGATGAAGAGTCACATGCTCCACCAGTTGAGCCAACCAGGCACCCCTCCTTCTATATTTTTTAACTGGAATTCTACTGGAAGAAAGAGCTTTCTCTTCTCCCTCCTTTAGTTAGTTATTTACTGAAATCCATATGGACTTGTGGGTGTTTGCTTTATTTGATAGGTTATAATCCCTTACTATCCTTATTTCTTTTGTTACACAGATTGTCCTAGGTTTGGCCAAGCCGCCCTTCTAATACGTAGGTGTGCCAAGTTCCAGACCCAGATCTGACTGGTCCCAAGGCCAGTAGAATTTCTAGCATGTCACCCCAGCCCCTTGCTCTCAGGAGCTCTTCCCAGTCAGCCGTCCCCGTCAGCAGTCCTTAAGTACCTGCTGTCTTCTCCAGAGCATGCTGGTTACTAAGCTAGTGATGCCCTCTGGGCCCCCAACGAGTCCCAGGCTGAGCACAGAGTCGGTGCTCAATCCCAGTTTGTCAAATTCGCTTCAAGTCCTGACTTTTGATTCGAGATGGAAAGAGGAATGAGAGCCACTGCGTAACAAGGGAACAACAGGTAAAGTCGGTAACACACAGCAACACGATATGACCATAGACCTGCCAATTCAATGTTCTGAGCCTGCTTTCTTGATTATAAACTCAGTGCTTCAGCCTGCAACATTGAGGGCCCCCTTGGCTCTAACATTCCATGAATAACTGATATTTGCTACCACGTATTGATGAGTCCTTTCTATGAGCCGGACATGTGCTAATAAATTCTATTCAATCCTTACATTAACCACATGAAACAGGGACAGATTATACTCCCGTTTTATAGTTGACAAACCAGAGGCTCAGACAGAGAGGGAGTTGCCTGGCCACACAGCAATGAAGTGGAGGAGATGGGAGTTGAACCCAAATGAACTCAGCACTTCATTCGACAGCCCATGTTCTTAATCACGAAGCCATGATGCCTTTCACTGAGTTCCCACGAACCCCGCCTTCAGAAGCTGGTGAAAGGCATCATTAAAAATCAAAGGAAAACATCTTCAATACTTTGCAGATATAAGAAAACTAACAGTCAGATTCTAGGGGCATGAAGAAAAGAGACTGAGTCATTCCAGCCGATGGGTTAGGGAAAGGTATTTAATAAGCAAGATCCATTCCCTGCAAAAGAAAATACAAACCTGTTCACGTTGTATGTGTGCAAGGCCCTCACTTTTTAAGTCCAGCAGGAATAAAATCACTGTTTGATGCAAGACCCTTTACAAAGCCCATATCACATTTTTCATCCTTGATGCTTTCTCACATGCAGACGAGTTTGTGAGCCTTTATGAATGAAGACATTGAGGCTCCAGACATGAACCAGTTTTCCCAAAGTCACACAGTGAAAGCTAGTGACAGAGAAAGGAACTTGGCCCTCAATCTCCCAGTTCCCAAAAGCTAATGCTTCTGAGTCTTTTGGCAACTTACAAAAGGCCTAGATCCACCCCAAATCAAAATCTCCCATCACTGATCATTCCCAGTAACACAGCCAGATCCCCATGTATCTAAACTCAGAGGCTGGTGATAAGGGAGTCAAAGGCTTTGGGAAAATTATCCAGGGAGAGCTTTCCAGCATCCTTCCCAGCTGCACATCAGAATATGTAAAGTAGCAATAGCTGTAGGCAAGAAAAGATCGTGGAATTAATCAATTGTCTGAACATTTTGCAGCTTAAAAGAAGCACGGAATGTCTTGATTGTAAGTTGCAGGGGGTGGTGGGAGACTGCCCCTCTCCCTTAAATGCAGTGACTTTCTACTGAGAGACCAGGTCAGGACCTAGGGAAGGAGGACCACAAGTCTGTGGCCACAGCACGCACTTCCTCAAAGGGATGAATGTAAGGCCCTTTGCCTTCGCATCTGCCTTCCCCCTGGCTGGCAGGCCACCGGCTACACTGCCCAGGTTGAGTCCTGTTGGAGGACATCCAGCCAAAGGACAAGTAGAGGCTGAAGTCCAGTGTGCTCTGCTCACCAAGCTGGGGGTTCTGTTTTCCAAGATGAATCCATTCCAAAGAAGGGGCATCTTTTTCTGACTTGCCCAAAGGACCTCGGTACACGTGTCGCTCTTGAACTCTGGGAATGCGGTTATGGGAATGACGAACTGAATTTTTAAAAAACTTGATCTTACTTAAATTTATGACAGCCACATGAGGCTAGTGGCTACTGTATTCACACAGATATAAAGCATGTCCCTCCCCCCAGAAAGTTCCCTTGTGATGCAGTCGAATCTCCCTTCCACATCAGGAAACCACTGGTCCACTTTCCGCCGTCAAAGATTTGTCTTATCTCGACTTCCATATACCTAGAGTCCTGCAGTATGTACTCTGGCTTTTTGTGACAGCAGAGACTTTTCATTCTGTATCGTAGGGTCTACGGTTGCACCGGGCAGAGAATAGGTGTTTAAGATACGTTGGTGAGAGAATGCATAATAGACTACATTTAACTCAGTCTCTTGGATGTACCGATGGGTGAACTGAGCCCCAGATGGGTTCAGTGGCCCGTCGCAGTTCACTCCGTACATTTCTCACAGCCTGGATTACACACGAAGCGTGCAGACCCCACAGCGCATTCTCCCCTCCCTCCACAGAGCTCATTTCCCACCCACTCCCCACAGGCGAACGTGACAACGCTTGCGAATCCCTGTGGGACCACAGGGACACGTGCCACACTCAGCCTCCGGAGGATGCCATCCTGGCCCCGACCCCCTGGACCCACCCCCCTCCCTCCAAAAACACAAAAACAGCAGCAGTTCAACTTAGAAAAGCATTTCATTTCACTCCAAATACCCCTAAAACCGAGGAGTGGCCTTACTCTGATACTGGGCTGCGGGTTGGTTTTCTACTCAGAAAACAAGCCACCTAGTCCCTGGTTCAAGTCTCCACTCATTGCAGAAAGAATAACACTGCTCTTTTGGGGAGGGGGGCGCGTGTTGGGGTGGGTAGAGCTTTTAATGAAGATCTCTTAAATGAAAGAGAGGGAAGAAGGAAGGGTCACTCATTGTAGACATAGCATGAGCCAGGGTGCTTCTCATATAAGATTTAATTTAATCTCAGTGCCNGCGCATGTTGGGGTGGGTAGAGCTTTTAATGAAGATCTCTTAAACGAAAGAGAGGGAAGAAGGAAGGGTCACTCATTGTAGACATAGCATGAGCCAGGGTGCTTCTCATATAAGATTTAATTTAATCTCAGTGCCACCCTGAGGTCAGCATCATTCCTTTCACAGGTAAGGACAGGACTAAGAGTCACTTACGAACTTGCCCCAGGTCCGAGGGTTGCGGGCTGCGCTGGGATCCACGTTGCTCTGCATACAAATCTCTTCATACCGAGACAGATTGTTTTTTAGAATTCCGGGAAAGAGATTTTTCTGCTGCCAGTCCAGTATGCATCTTTTAATTAGATAGTAACCGCTAAGTCACAGATGTTGTTGGTTGACGGGAAACTCGGAGAAATTTGGGTGTCAGCTGCTAATGCAGCCTTTGGTTTAGGTGTGCTGACCGACTTCTGCCTCCTCTTTGCAACCCTTAACTGATACCTTAACACCTTCATTTAGTAGTGTGATGATCTCTGTCTTTTCAGATAAAAAGGCGAGGTGTGTGTTATAAGGAAATAAAGTTAATTCTTTTTTTAATATTTTTTTTGACAGAGAGAGAGAGCAGCAGCAGAGGGAGAGGGAGAAGCAGACTCCCTGCTGAGCAGGGAGCCCAATGTGGGGACTCGATCCCAGGACTCCATGATCATGACCCAAGCCGAAGGCAGATACTTAACCGACTGAGCCACCCAGGCGCCCCTGGAAACAAAGTTGGTACTTTACCCAGGTCCTGTACCTGTTCACATTGCTACCTTTTCCTTTTAATTAAGAAAATTCAAAATATCATTGTCACCAAACTCTGATTCTTGCTCCGGAGTATAAAGACCTCTCCATTTCAGACAATTCCTTTGGAGATTAATGGTCCGTTGGAGTCTATACAATTTGCTTAATTACCCCCAAATTATTATCTCAACTAAAACAGAATCTTAATAGGCAATCCTTAATGTCTTTATCCTTGTCTGGAAGAATCTCATCTCTTGGCAAAAATAGCTTCTCCAAATGAAAGTGGATGATCCCCTCGCATGGTGATTAAAGATAACAATGGCTCATTTAGAAAATGTTTGGAGGAAATTAAAAAGCTGAGCGATAGCCTGTTGGTTCTGCAAGTGACTAAAAATAAAGGCAAGAAGGGGAAGTTCCCCAAAGCATCCATATATCGGACTGAGTTTGCTTCCTACATGGTCCACAGGTGCCAAAATGTCTGAGAATCTGCAGTCAGTATGTGGGCGAGATCTCACTGAAGGAATGAGCCTGGTCAGCACCATTCCACCGAAGGAAATCCTGTGCTACTACGTTCCAGGGTCACCCCCCCCAAAAAACATTCCTACTTAAAAGTGAGTCAGTGCTGCCCAATATAACAGTCTGTTTGGGTTTTGGTTCAGGCTTACATTAATTGGAAGCCTTTACCAACTGAAGTATACTTATGTCTCTCCACTATGTTCACCAGTCTAAAAACTATAAGATAGTGGATTTGCTCATTCATTTACCAATATTTTTGTAGCTCTTTTTGGTACCAGGGCCTGTGCTTAGCAATGGGATTAAACAGGTGAAGCTCTGTTCACACTGAACAGATAACTTGAGAGTAGACAGAGTGCCATCATCATCTTCTTCCTCCTCATCGTCATCATCCTGATCATAAATCAATGTTGGATTTGATCCAATGCTTCTTCTGTATCTATTGAGATGATCATGAAATAATTTTTTCCCAGTCTGTGTGAATATCATTGATTGATTTTTGCATGTTGTACCAGTCTTGCGTTCAGTCATGAAGTTCTGTCTTTTTAATATTTCATTGTATTTAATTTGCTTAAATTTTCTTGGAAATATTGATGTCTGTGCTCATGAGGGATATTGGAGTATAGTTTTTTTGTGATGCCTTTGCCTAGTTTTGGTATCACGGTAATGCTAGAATGAGTGGAGAAATATTGTCTCTGGGAGAGTTTATGTAGAATTAGTATTATTTCTTCTTTAAATGTTTTGTAGAATTCACCAGTGAAGCTATGTAAACCTGGATTTTTTTTTTTGGTAGGAGGTTGCTGAGTGCAAATTATATGTTCCAACAGATATTATCTATTGCTTTTTGAGAGAGCTTTGACAGTCCATGTCTTTCAAGGAATCTGTATGTTTTGCCTAAGTCATCAAATGCATTGGACTACTTGGAGAGCATGACAGAGTCACTTGTCAAGCAGGGGTCCAGCAATGATGCTGGCAGCTAAGGGCACGGCAGCTAAGACCCGCTATCGCCGAGATCAGCTGATGACACACTCAGAGCGGATAACCAGCAGAAACAGAGTCTGCAAAGGCCCAAGTCTGAATAAATCCATTTTAAAAAGGGAGGATTTTTGTAGCAAACTGTCAGACTCCTCAGACACTGACCCCTCTGTGTCTGACCACTTCAAAAAGCAGCTGCAGCCGAAGGTTCTGCCCCACTGATCTCCAAAAAGAACTGAGATCCTTCACTGCTTGAACGTAAGAAGCAGCAGGTGCGGACAACAGACCTGCCCGGGACCGAGGCCTCATCTCGACTGCGTGCCCACAGACTGACTCTGCGTTTGGTTCTTTAACTTCCTACCCCGTGTTCTCTCTTGTCGGTTTTGTGACTTGTCTTGTGCTTTGCTTTGTGTGATGTGTGAGAAGCCAAGCTAAACCCCTAGGGAGATGTCACGGGGTTTGGAATCCTGCTTTATAATTATGTTAACTTTGCTTTACAACTGAAGAAAGCCGACATTGTNAGCCACCTAGTCCCTGGTTCAAGTCTCCACTCATTGCAGAAAGAATAACACTGCTCTTTTGGGGAGGGGGGCGCGTGTTGGGGTGGGTAGAGCTTTTAATGAAGATCTCTTAAATGAAAGAGAGGGAAGAAGGAAGGGTCACTCATTGTAGACATAGCATGAGCCGGGGTGCTTCTCATATAAAATTTAATTTAATCTCAGTGCAACCCTGAGGTCAGCATCATTCCTTTCACGGGTAAGGACAGGACTAAGAGTCACTTATGAACTTGCCCCAGGTCCGAGGGTTGCGGGCTGCGCTGGGATCCACGTTGCTCTGCGTACAAATCTCTTCGTACCGAGACGGATTGTTTTTTAGAATTCCGGGAAAGAGATTTTTCTGCTGCCAGTCCAGTATGCATCTTTTAATTAGATAATAACCGCTAAGTCATAGATGTTGTTGGTTGACGGGAAACTCGGAGAAATTTGGGTGTCAGCTGCTAATGCAGCCTTTGGTTTAGGTGTGCTGACCGACTTCTGCCTCCTCTTTGCAACCCTTAACTGATACCTTAACACCTTCATTTAGTAGTGTGATGATCTCTGTCTTTTCAGATAAAAAGGCGAGGTGTGTGTTATAAGGAAATAAAGTTAATTCTTTTTTTAATATTTTTTTTGACAGAGAGAGAGAGCAGCAGCAGAGGGAGAGGGAGAAGCAGACTCCCTGCTGAGCAGGGAGCCCAATGTGGGGACTCGATCCCAGGACTCCATGATCATGACCCAAGCCGAAGGCAGATACTTAACCGACTGAGCCACCCAGGCGCCCCTGGAAACAAAGTTGGTACTTTACCCAGGTCCTGTACCTGTTCACATTGCTACCTTTTCCTTTTAATTAAGAAAATTCAAAATATCATTGTCACCAAACTCTGATTCTTGCTCCGGAGTATAAAGACCTCTCCATTTCAGACAATTCCTTTGGAGATTAATGGTCCGTTGGAGTCTATACAATTTGCTTAATTACCCCCAAATTATTATCTCAACTAAAACAGAATCTTAATAGGCAATCCTTAATGTCTTTATCCTTGTCTGGAAGAATCTCATCTCTTGGCAAAAATAGCTTCTCCAAATGAAAGTGGATGATCCCCTCGCATGGTGATTAAAGATAACAATGGCTCATTTAGAAAATGTTTGGAGGAAATTAAAAAGCTGAGCGATAGCCTGTTGGTTCTGCAAGTGACTAAAAATAAAGGCAAGAAGGGGAAGTTCCCCAAAGCATCCATATATCGGACTGAGTTTGCTTCCTACATGGTCCACAGGTGCCAAAATGTCTGAGAATCTGCAGTCAGTATGTGGGCGAGATCTCACTGAAGGAATGAGCCTGGTCAGCACCATTCCACCGAAGGAAATCCTGTGCTACTACGTTCCAGGGTCACCCCCCCCAAAAAAACATTCCTACTTAAAAGTGAGTCAGTGCTGCCCAATATAACAGTCTGTTTGGGTTTTGGTTCAGGCTTACATTAATTGGAAGCCTTTACCAACTGAAGTATACTTATGTCTCTCCACTATGTTCACCAGTCTAAAAACTATAAGATAGTGGATTTGCTCATTCATTTACCAATATTTTTGTAGCTCTTTTTGGTACCAGGGCCTGTGCTTAGCAATGGGATTAAACAGGTGAAGCTCTGTTCACACTGAACAGATAACTTGAGAGTAGACAGAGTGCCATCATCATCTTCTTCCTCCTCATCGTCATCATCCTGATCATAAATCAATGTTGGATTTGATCCAATGCTTCTTCTGTATCTATTGAGATGATCATGAAATAATTTTTTCCCAGTCTGTGTGAATATCATTGATTGATTTTTGCATGTTGTACCAGTCTTGCGTTCAGTCATGAAGTTCTGTCTTTTTAATATTTCATTGTATTTAATTTGCTTAAATTTTCTTGGAAATATTGATGTCTGTGCTCATGAGGGATATTGGAGTATAGTTTTTTTGTGATGCCTTTGCCTAGTTTTGGTATCACGGTAATGCTAGAATGAGTGGAGAAATATTGTCTCTGGGAGAGTTTATGTAGAATTAGTATTATTTCTTCTTTAAATGTTTTGTAGAATTCACCAGTGAAGCTATGTAAACCTGGATTTTTTTTTTTGGTAGGAGGTTGCTGAGTGCAAATTATATGTTCCAACAGATATTATCTATTGCTTTTTGAGAGAGCTTTGACAGTCCATGTCTTTCAAGGAATCTGTATGTTTTGCCTAAGTCATCAAATGCATTGGACTACTTGGAGAGCATGACAGAGTCACTTGTCAAGCAGGGGTCCAGCAATGATGCTGGCAGCTAAGGGCACGGCAGCTAAGACCCGCTATCGCCGAGATCAGCTGATGACACACTCAGAGCGGATAACCAGCAGAAACAGAGTCTGCAAAGGCCCAAGTCTGAATAAATCCATTTTAAAAAGGGAGGATTTTTGTAGCAAACTGTCAGACTCCTCAGACACTGACCCCTCTGTGTCTGACCACTTCAAAAAGCAGCTGCAGCCGAAGGTTCTGCCCCACTGATCTCCAAAAAGAACTGAGATCCTTCACTGCTTGAACGTAAGAAGCAGCAGGTGCGGACAACAGACCTGCCCGGGACCGAGGCCTCATCTCGACTGCGTGCCCACAGACTGACTCTGCGTTTGGTTCTTTAACTTCCTACCCCGTGTTCTCTCTTGTCGGTTTTGTGACTTGTCTTGTGCTTTGCTTTGTGTGATGTGTGAGAAGCCAAGCTAAACCCCTAGGGAGATGTCACGGGGTTTGGAATCCTGCTTTATAATTATGTTAACTTTGCTTTACAACTGAAGAAAGCCGACATTGTGGAAAGACACAACTCCCTTCCGAGTGAGCTCATGACAGCCTCACTTCCCTTACTGCCTTTTAATAGTGATAGCCCCTCATTCCTGATCTTGGTTCTGTGTGCGCCTTCTTCCTCTTTTTAAAAAAATTTTCCTGATCATTCTGGTTGCAAATTTATCAATTTTATTTGGATTTCTCAAAGAATGAATTTTTAGTTTCATGGATTTTCTCTATTGTTTTCCTTTGTATTTATTTTTGCCCTATCTTTATTATATCTTATCTTCTGTTTACTTGAGGTTTATTTTGCTCTTCCTTTTCCAGTTTTTTTTAAAGATCATTGATTTGAGATCCTTCCTCTGTTCTAATATAAACATTCTGCCTTCTAATTTCCCTCTAAGCACTGCTCCAGCTACATCCCACCAATGTGAAATGTTGCATTTTCATTTTAATTTGGTTTAACGTACTTTCTTTTTTCATTTTTTTCTTTGACCTATGGGTTATTTAGAAGTGTGTTCATTTTAAAAGACTTCAGAATTTTCCAGCTATATTTCTGTTACTAATTTCTAATTCCATGGAGGTCAGAGAACATATTTTGCACAATTTGATTTTTTTTCTTGATTTGTAAGACTTATTGGGGGATGCCTGGCTGCCTCAGTCAGGGGAGCATGAGACTCTTGAGCTTAGGGTTGTGGATACAAGCCCTATGTTGGGTATGGAGCCTACTTAAAAATAAGTAAATAAATACACAGATAAGAGCTGTTGCATCAAAACTGGACTTTAGGAGTGGTTTCTATTGAACTCCTGTTGATGTTTGTTTCCTTTTGTCTAGAACAGATGCGAATTTCCCCTTTTAGATAGGGGGTTTCTTTTAACCTCAGTTATAATAAAGGGTGTTCTTGTTCCTCTTTAAAAAAATAAATTTTTAAAAATTCATAAGACTTGTTTTATGACTCAGTGTATGGTGTATCTTAGTAAATGCTCCTTGTGCAGTTGAAAAGAATGTATATTGCGCTATGTTGGGTGAGTCTGTGTCAGTTAAGGTCAAGTTGGTGATGGTGTTGTTCAAATGTTCTATATACTTACTGGTTTTCTGTCTACTTGTTCTAGGCACCATCTCCCACTATAATTGTGATTTTGACTATTTCTCCTTTCCGTTCTATCAGTTTTTGCTCCATGTACTCTGAAGCTCTGCTACCAAGTGCACAAACATTTAGGAGAATCTGATGATGTATTTATTCTTTTACCATTAGGAGATAAAATGTAGCATAGATTTTTTTTTTCCTTTTATCTCTTTTATTTGTTTGTCCTGATCGTTGGGGAGTTTACACACATGTCAGGTCTCTAACACTTGTTTTTGTTTTGTTTAATCTTTTCAAGTAAAAAAAAAAGTTCATCCATTTTTCCCACCCCCTCACCACTTGCAACCACCAATCTGTTCTCTGTATGTATGAGCTTGGGTTTTATCTTTTTCTTTTTAGATTCCACATATAAGACAGACCATGTGATACCTGTCTTTCTTTGACTTATTCCACTTAGCAGAATGCTTTTGAAGTCCATCCATGTTGTGGCAAATGGCAAGATTTCATTTTTTATAGCTGAGTAATATTCTGTCACATATATATATATATAAATATCTTTGTCCATTTACCCATCAATGGACATTTAGGTTGTTTCTATATCTTGGCTATTGTAAATAATGCTGTCGTGAACATGACAGTGCAGATATCTTTTTGAGTTAGTGTTTTCATTTTCTTCAGATACATACCCAGAAGTGGGATTGCTGGGTTATAGGGTAGCTCTATTTTTAATTTTTTTTGAGGAAACTCCATACTGTTTTCCATAGTGGTTGCACCAATTTAGCTTCCCAGCAACAGTGCACAAGGGTTCCTTTTTCTCCACATACATGTCGACACTTGTTATTTCTTGTCTTTTTGATACTAGCCATTCTGAGAGGTATGAGGTGATATTTCATTGTGGCTTTGATTTGCATTTCCCTAATGATGAGTGATGCTGAACATCGTTTCATGTGCCTGATGGCCATCTGTATGTCTTCTTTGGAAAAATGTCTGCTCAAATCTTCTGCCCATTTTTTTTAAAAGATTTTTTATTTATTTATTTGACACAGAGAGAGAGAGATTACAAGTAGGCAGAGAGGCAGGCAGAGAGACAGGGAGAGGAGGAAGCAGGCTCTCTGCTGAGCAGAGAGCCCAATGCGGGCCTCGATCCCAGGACGCTGAGATCATGACCTGAGCCGAAAGCAGAGGTTTTAACCCACTGAACCACCCAGGCGCCCATTCTGCCCATTTTTTAATCGATTTTTTTTTTTTTGCTATTGAGTTGTATGAGTTCTTTGTATATTGTGGATATTAGCCCCTTATGAGACATATGATTTGCAATTATTTTCTCCCATTCAGTAGGTTGCCCTTTAATATTTATCAATGGTTTCCTTTGCTGCACAGAAACTTTTTAGTTTGTGTAGTCCCACTTGTTTATTTTTGCTTTTAATGTCAGATTTAAAAAATCATCACCAAGACCTTACTGCCTACATTTCCTTCTGTTTTCATGGTTTCAAGTCCTACATTCAAGTCCTTACATCATTTTGAGTTAATTTTTGTGTATGGTATAAGGCAGTGGTCTGGTTTCATTCTTTTGCATGTGGCTATCCAATTTTCTCAGTACCATTTATTGAAGAGACTGTCCTTTTCCCCTTGTATATCCTTGGCTCCTTTGTTGCTATAAATTAATTGACCATATATGTATGGGTTTATTTCTAGACTTTATATTCTGTTCCAATGATCTATGTGTCTGCTTTTATGTAAAAACCATACTATTTCATTAGTATAGCTTTGTAATATAGTTTGAAATCGAGCATGATGACTCCAGCTTTGTTCTTCTTTCTCAAGATTGTTTTGGCTAGTCAAGGTCTTTTGTGATTACATACAAATTTTAGGATTTTTTTGTTCTATTTCTGGGAAAAATACCATTGGAATTTTGGTAACAATTACATTGAATCTGTGCATTGCTTTGGGCAGTATGGGCATTTTAATAATATAATTCTTCCAATCTATGAACATGAAATATTTTTCCATTTATTTGCATCTTCTCCAAATTCTTTCATTAATGTCTCATAGTTTTCAATATATAAGTCTTTCGTCTCCTTGGTTAAATCTATTCCTGAGTATTTTATTCTTTTTGATGCAATTGTAAATGGGTTTAATTTCTTAATTTCTTTGATAGTCCATTGTTAGGGTAAAGAAATGCAACAGATTTCTGGGTGTTGATTTTGGATCCTGCAACTTTACCGAATTTGTTTATTCATCGTAACAGTTTTTTTTTTAGTGGAGACTCTAGGGTTTTCTATATATAATATGATGCCATTTGCAAATAGTGACTGTTTTATTTCTTTCTTTCCAATTTGGATAGCTTTTATTTATTTTTCTTGCCTAATTGCTCTGGATAGGACTTCTAATACTATGTTAAATAAAAGTGGCAAGAGTGGACATCCTTGTCCTGTTCCTGATCTTAGAGAAAAAGCTTTTAGCTTTTCACCATTGAGTGTGATACAGATGTGGATCTGTCATATATGGCCTTATTTATGTCAAGGTATTTTCCCTCTATACTCACTTTGTTGAGAGTTTTTATCATAAATAGATGTTGAATTTTGTCAAATGTTTTCTCTGCATCTGTTGAGATGAACAAAAATTGCCTGATTTGTGAATGTTGAACCATCCTTGCATCCCTGGAATAAATCCCATTTGATCATGGTGTATGATTCTTTCAATGTATTGTTGAATTCAGTTTGCTAATATTTTGTTGAGAATTTTTGTGTCTATCTTCATCAGCGATATTGGCTGCAATTTTCTTTTCTTGTGGCATCCTTTTCTAGTTTTGGTATCAAAGTAATGCTGGCCTCATAACATGTATTTATAAGAACTCCCCCTCTACTGCTTTTTGGAAGAGCTTGAGAAAGATTGGTATTAATTCTTCTTTGAATGCTTGGCAGAATTCACCCAGACTTTTGTTTGTTGGAAGGTTTTTGATTATTGATTCAATCTCCTTGCTAGTAATTGGACTGTTCAGATTTCCTATTTCATTATGATTCTGTCTTTGTAGATTCCATGTTTCTAGAAATTTATACATTTCTTCTAGGTTGTCCAATTTGTTGGCATATAATTGTTCACAGTAGTCTCTTAGAATCTTTTGTATTTCTGTGGTACCAGTAGGAACATTGTATTTTTGGTACAGGTATCACAAGTTATGGTATTACCTTCCAAACATTTTCTGTATTATTTTTTTGACATAGCTGAAACATGTTGTATCCACCAGTTTATAACCTACAGAAAATTTTCACAGTGAGATGTGACACAATACCAAAGTGTGTATGTGTGCTTGAGTGTATACACACACAATATTAAAAAAGAATACATTAAAAAGCCCATGTAAACACACACTTCTTAAGAACATTACTAGTACCTTTGAGGTAATCTGTACATCCCCCTCTCTTTTCCAAAGTTATCTTCACTTTTGTATTAATCATTCTCTTGTTTTTCTTTACAGTTTTCTCATATATGTATGTATTTTTAAACAATATATTCTATTTCCTATTTTCGGACATTATATAAAAGCAATTATATTGTATACATTCTCTATGGCTTGCTTTTTTTCTTGGAATTATGTTTCTGAGATTCATCCATATTGAGATACAGCTATAATTCATACTGCATAAAATTCTGGTCAAGTGTTTGGATGCATGACAATGTATCCATTCTTCTGTCTATCTATTCTATCTATCTATTCTTCTATCATTCTTCTACTGACAGACAATCGGGGTGTTTCCAATTACACCCCATAACAAATGATACTGCAGTGAAGAATTTGAAATGTGGGTCCTGGTGCACATACATCAGAGTTTCTCTAAATTATATACTAGAGGTTGAATTGCATGCACATCTGCAAAATGCCCTGTGTTTCTCACTAAACCTTGATTCTGTTTTTAGTCATTCTTCCAAATTCTTTTCAATAATTGTATTTTTATCTCAACAAGTGCATGCACTAAGCCACATCTCTATTGTTAACCATCTAGAGTTCGTCCCCATTTTTTTTGAACTTTATACACACTCTGGAGAATTTTTTTTCCTTTTGCACAGAATTCCCTGCTTTTTAGGTCATTTCCTTATGAGGACTTCCCAGAAGTGGATTTCTTTAATCAAGGCTGTACTGACTACCATTCACTGGGAAGGTTTTCACTACTGAAGTGCACAGAATAATCATCATCCAAGTAGTTGTTAATCCTTTGGGGATCACAGATCCTTTAGAGACTATGATTAAAGGTATGGACTTTTCCTCCAAAAAGCATGCACACGTACATATGCACACACACGCACACACACAAATTATTTGTATTCACAAACAGAGGAGAATGCCACTTCGAAAGTTTCTCAGACTCTCTGAAGGACATATGCTGATATATCTATTAAAGAAGATATACTGTCTTGCCTAATGAATATTTCTTATACTTCACCAATTAAGTTCTCATACCAACTCCTGTATCTGTCAAGTAAGTTTTGTTTTAAACTATCATTTACTGAGCATCTACAATGTGACAGCACCATGCCAGATACCAGAGATAGAAGAATAAATATTCCTGGCCTCAAGGAATGTAGAGTTTACTGGGGAAGACAAGTATTTCCAATAAAACACGTGCAATAAGAGAGGTATTCATTAGGCAAAACAGAGATACAAATTAAGGATTGATCAACTGTCCTTTATCAAGGGGTTGCAAAGTATGAATAAACATTTTCAAGGATGTTATAGATAGGAGAAATGGTATCAGCAAAGGGAGAAAGGCATCATGTAACGTGGCACCTATAAGAAGTCATACATGCGTCAAATATAGTTGGGTTAGAAAAGTAATGAATGTAAGGAAGGGCTGAGACTCTTCCTTATTTGAGAGCAAGATTAAGAAAACTGTATGGACATAGAAGACTGTAGCTGTTGGTCTGATAACAGAAAGGAAACCACAAAAGAAGATTTCCTCCCAAACACTTCCTTTATTACCCCAAACCTACTCCTATTAAACACAAAGGGAAACATTTTGCCTGTTTTTTGTGCAATTGTATGAAAGTTCAGTGCTCAACATTCAAGGTTTAAAACCTACTTATTAATACAAACAATACAATTAACAGTGTGATGGCTTTCACTTTGTAAGTGGAAGTATCAGAAAGCCAGTACAATTAAGTACGACAATAATTTCTTCATAAAATTTCCTTGAAAAGCTAACTTACATGGGGCGCCTGGGTGGCTCAGTTGGTTAAAGCCTCTGCCTTCGGCTCAGGTCATGATCTCAGGGTCCTGGGATTGAACCCCACATCGGGCTCTCTGCTCAGCAAGGAGCCTGCTTCCTCCTCTCTTTCTGCCTGCCTCTTAGCCTACTTGTGATCTCTCTCTCTCTCTCTCTGTCAAATAAATAAATATTTTTTAAAAAATAACCTAGTAAATGTCTTTGATAGACTTTCACCCAAAGTATGAATACAATACTATAAAAGTAATAGTTTTGGTAATATTCCCTTTTTGTGTGCTAAGATTATACATACATTTCCTTTCTTTTAAAATTTTAATATTAGTTAGATTTCTGCGTACTTATTCCATTTCCTTAAAATAATACCCAAATCATATACATTATACACCTACATGTATAGAACCACATGTATAAAAATATGAGGTGGGATTATAGAGTAGTATGACTTGTTTTCTCATGTGACTAGAAAAGAAAGGAAAACAGGTTTTTGAAGTTTAAATATCAACTGACTGAAGTTGAATAAACCAACTGAAGTTTATAAAGCTCTCAGCACAAAAGAAGGCCTGATTTACTTTTTCTTTTCTTTTTTCAAAGTACCCCTTGAATCTCTAGATGGCATCCCATTAAACACCAGTGAGCTTTGTCAAAATACAGGATCTTCAGTGGTATCTCAAAATAATTAAAAGATGTACTCTCTTTACAGGCTGTCTAATAAACACATAGAACATGGTTCCCTTCAGATTTATACTGAAGAAAGAAAATTTTTTATACGTATGAAAAGAAATTCAAAAGGAACAAGTTTTTTCTTTAAAATTTTCATGGAAATCCCAGTGAATCTCATAGGGGATAGGCAAAAGCACAAAGATACAGGTTAATAAATGCTTTTTTCTCCCCAGAGGGTGTTTTGTTCTAAGAGCGGGAATCTTATGGCACTTTTTTCCTAAGTGGAAAAACATTATTTAAAGGAAATTAAAACAAAAAGCTTGGCCAATAAATGAAGGGTTCCAAGATTTTCATGAAGTGGTTTGAAAATAAATGTTCTGTGACATATATTCAAGGACTTCCAACAACTCTGGCCACATTAAAAAAGTAAAGCAACAAATCTACAATTGGTACAAATTATATACATTTATTTTTTTAATAATTTTAAATAACACTCTCGTATAAATTCTTTTCATATATTCAAATCATACACAAATTTAGAAATGCATCATGAAGCCTAGTACAGCATATGTAGGAGACACGTTTTTAAAATTTGTGTTAGAGTTTTAGTGACATACAGATGAGTTTAATGTTTCAGAAACATTCCCTAATCGGTCAGGCTGACATGTAATGCAGGACAGAGTGCGTGTGCCTAGCATGAGAACTCAGCTGCGGATCGTTCGGCTCTGGGCTAACGTGGCTCACGTTATCGCCCCCGCTGCAGCGACTGCATGTGCAGAAGGAACAAGTAAGAGAGACTCCCAACTGCCTTTGGAAAAGCATCATTCAACCACTCCCATTTTAACGATCCATAACCTTCAGTCCATGTGACGTTGTTTGACATCTGCGGATGAACCGGTGTGCTCTTCCTGCTTTTTCACTCGGCATAGTCGCTGGCTCAGGGTTAAAGAGGAAAATTGTTGCTAACCTTCCGTCACTCCCCTGCACACACCAAACTCCTGTTAGTTCCCAAATCCCATACTGTCCAAGAAGATCACAATAGACCAAAAGTTCTTTATGGATGAGACCAGAAATGCTTTCCTTGCTCTGACAGGTTACACTGGGTCGCTTTTTACTCCTCTGAACTTTTTGTCGGAGAGCTTTCCTAGAGATGCGTAGATTCAACTCCTACCCACACACCTCAAAGTATAAGAACCAGGGAATGTTCATTACAAGTGCTGTTATTCTCACCATGTGTCCTACAAAAAATAGAGGACCAAGGTGAATGATCTAATAACCTCATCCCAACTGAGGCTCTTAGGAAGACGTACTATTGCTTTAGCTCTCTGCCTCCAAAACAGCACAAGAAGGGCTGAATGTCCGGAAGGCACTCGCTGACCGAAATGAACTAGTGGGGCACGGAGTATTGCTTCAATGACCAATTTTCTGGGGGACGTTAGGGCTGGAGAGTAGCCATATAATCTGACACTTGGACAAATCCTCTCCCCCAGATCTCTCTATTCCCATCCCACATCTGCTCTGGTCTCTCTTCAAATGCTGGTACCCCTAAGAGTAGAAACACATCAAATCCATAGGACCTTAGTATAAGTGAACTTTAGTTTTTATTACCATTTTTCTCTATACCTGGAGAAATTCCATTAATAAAAGACATCTGGGAGCTTGACAGTGCAGGGAAGGAGGGACAGACATAAATAATAATACCACCTAGGGCATCTGTCAGAAATGCTTCAGGGTTTATGAAAATGAATGAAGATAAAATTATCATTTAATAGCAGTATCTGTCATTTATCAATAAGATTCACACTAGCCTTATTTGAAAATAAACACATCTCTAATCCTAATTTAAAAATTCTTCCAATATTATCTCTCTAAAGGACAGGTGGGATCCCAGTGCTGAACGCCATAGTTCATGGGGATCCTGCCTTCAGAGGAACAAATATTGTGTAATGCATATTCCCTACTAGTTTCCTAGTCTGATTTTGCTGGTGGATCAGTTCATGATTGATTTAAATTCTAAAGAAAAATTAATTTCCCCAGCAAGAAGAAGGGGACACTAAAGAATATTGTTTAAGACAAATTTTAAGACCTTAATTTTTTTCCACTGGGAAGAATTAAGAACATGACCTAGGAGCTGTTAATAAGTACTTAGAGGTTAACATTCCTTGTGATTCAATGTTTGCAATATCTCTTAAGGTCTGTTTCCAAAAAATCTCTATATGGCCAGAATCTGGACTATTTGGTTTTGGCTCTTAGATCCCGACAAACACTCACGCTTTCTCTACTGGGTTAACGTCTATTTAACAAACGTTTCTTCCTCACCACCCCAATCCGTCATGTTGCAGGGGCAGCAATCTCGGAGAGAGGCAGGTGTGTCAGTTTCCACACTTCTTGGAATTGGGCAGTGCCCAGTCTGTACATGCATAGGTGGCAGTTGCTAGGGAAAGCACATTCTCCCTCCCTCTTGGGAGGATTAGTTCACTTTAATGAAGCGCAAACTGGTAGTTCTGTATTCTTATCACCAATACTAGCTTCAGATAGTAATCCTCGTGTGTCCTTTCCACAATATCCTTCCCAGCTGTATGGTCCTGGACTGTACCACAGAAGTTAGAAACAGTCACAGACAGGACTTTTCCTCCCAGCCTTCTTTGTCTGTGGCTAGGCCATTTCTGCATTGGCATATAGTTGAGAGAACATGTGCTTCAGTTAGGAGGCCTGATCCCAAGCCTAATAATGACATACTGTATAGCCTTGAATGAGACATTTAACCTCATCTATAAAACGGGGGCAATAATTACTTCTTCAGGGGCCTATGATGAGGAACAGAGGACACATATACAGAAAGGTGCTTTGTGAACTGCAAAGGGCTCTAGCAATATTCACTGATTTTAATACAATGTAATGTCATGTAACCTCAACTCTCATGAGCAATGGCCAAATATTCGGAGCACCTCAGGTTACCACAAGTAGATTATCCATTTGTCCTTCCTCCAGAACATCATGTCTAAAACCTGAGAAAACTTAGGGGTCGCCTACAGAAGGATGACCAAATTCCAAATTTTTCTCAAGGGAAGTTAGGCAAGGCTATCAACCTGGATTTCCTAGGTCTGATCTAATAAATCTTTGTTTTTTTTCCTAACCACTTGACAGTTTGCCATTCCTCCTAATGAGTATCTGTATTTGACTTCTGGCTGCTTTTCCTGGCTTGCTTAACCCACGATCTGTCAATATCATAACAGATGAGAGCAACAGTATACATGGCCTCTTGGGAAAAACTGCGTCTAAAAGCAAGGGTATAACTGTACCCACCCACCTCCAGAGCTACCTTCTAACCGGACAGGAAGATAGCAGAACTGCAGCTCTGTAGGATCATGGTACACACCTCGTGGCATCTGGGTGAGAAGCTGTGGTCAAATGTAGAGGGTACTTTTTTGGAGGGGGGTGGGGGACGAATAGAAATATTTCACAGGCATGAAAACAGGGGATTCCAAGTGATACGATGGCTTTTCTTTTGGAACTAAAATATTTCTAATTCCTTTGGAAGACTATCTTTTACATTTAGAGACTTTTGTTTTCATGAGGTTATGTTCTACATTAATCTATGTAAAACAGGTAGACTGGCTACTGTCTAATCGGGGGAGTACTTTGAAGAGCGCAGCCTCTGTCCCAGCTTCACAATCAATGACTTAAAAATCTATTGCTTGAATCTATAGTAAGTCAGAGAACATATAACTCTACTCTGAGACTGAGAAAGGGAAAGAAAGGTTAGAAACATTCAACCTCTTATAAATTTCAACAGTGTCCAAAGAGGGACTAAAAATGACTGATGGTCACCAGAGTCCCAGCTCTAGCAATATTGCCATCTATGTTACGCTATTTTAACCAATTCCCATATTTTCTTTTTACAACACCATTAACTGCTGTACAAATAAATTCTAGATGATAAAATATGACATGATTTTTTTTACAAATAGATACAAATACAATGTTGACCAGATATGCTACATTAACTATATACACCCGATTTCTCTAGAGTCAGGAAGAGTCCTTCTTGTTAGACAATTTATCATTTACACTGAGACCCTAAAGGAGGACCATCAGCTTCCTGCTCCCAGATGTTGCCTTCATCTTTCTACCATTAGAAGCTTATCCTGTGCTTTGATCCTATCACTGAGCAAGAATTTGGGAAGGAAAAATCAAGCCTTTCTAAAGATCTTCTTGAGACTCTTCTGTCCCTATTTTAGAAACCATTGAGATTGTTTATTGTGATACGGCCCAGACATTAAGCTTTCTTCGGTGATGTCTTATAGCACAGTAAAAGGAATATCATCCCTGACTCTCCTTTTAAAAAAGGTGTCTCGGGAATGGAGATGAAGTCTTCCAGCAGTCCTTCCCCCTCCACTTCCATCGTGTTTCCACTGGTTTGGTGAACACTTCCTCAGGAGTCTATTCGGAGGTCAAAGCAGATGTGGGCTGCACTGCGCGGTTCAGCCTTTCTATACTCCCATGTAGTTTGGTACAAAAATATTCTTTACTACAAGTCCTTATTGACAGCGACTGCTTCAGATCTTCATGGGGGAAATTAAGAGTAATGGGCTAAGTGCATTACAAATTTGTACCTGAAAATTTCAGATGCACTCTACGCCTTTGCTTTCTCAGCAAACTCTACCCAGACTGCGTCTGGCCCAGGAGCTGATGCGGTCTTAGTGAGCACTGTGGTCTAACAATCCAGACAACAGTTCAAGCTCCTTAGGCTTTGTAGTTATGTATGGGTGTCGTCAGGGTCAGTTGCCCGTTGGGAGCCACTTCATTACCATCATCTTCCAAGAGTCCTGACACATCTGCATTGGGAATGCTGTCATGGTAGCTGCTGAAACTGATATTGTCTTCCTTTAGCTCGATGGTCCAAAAGGGGGCATTGAGTTTCCGGTTTTGGTACTCCCGGTACATATAGACAGCCCCCACAAATCCCATCAGCAGCACCACCACAATGATGATGACTGTCAAAATGATGATGTTAAACTGGGTCCATGAAACATCAGCTAACGCTGAGGTGCTGTTTTCAGCAGAGCTTACTGAAAAGATAGTCTGCAGGGTTGTGGGGGTAAATGTACTATTTATAACAGGGGTGGGCACTGATGTGGTCAAAGAGGCATTGGAAACCAAAATGGTAGAACCTTCAGGTGTTGGAACAATAACTTCTGAAAATAAAAACAGAGAATGAAATGTAAAAGACAAAATTATCTAGTTTTAAGAAACAATAAAAGAAATACACGTGGGAGTGGAAGTTGATATGGGATGTTGACATGATACTCTGCTTTAAGGTAATGCAAGTTAAAAATAATTTTTAAAGAAACATAGTGAAAAGAATCAAGGACTAGAAAGCTAGATTATTACATCCATGGCTGTTCTCCAAAATGTATAATACTAAAATCTTTGGGAAATTCTAAAGTTGGAGTTTCCTATCCTTCTTGATTCTTAGATTCACAGAGATTCCTGCAAAGGGAGTACATATGTCATTACTGACTCCTAAATCAGTTGGTTCAAAGTGACAGGGATAAAAAGGCAATCATTTCAACTAAAATAAGTTCAACATGTCTGATGGCATTTCATAAGGGTAAAATTCTCTTCAAAAGAGGCAGAAACGGAATAAGGAAAGTTGTATTTCTAGTTACTTCTGAAAAACAAAATTTAAATGTCCAAAGTTGATGTCAGCCAAGAGTAAACACAGCCTTCCTTTAATCGTATGAATAGTAATTCTTTCTTTGTGTAGACCATAGACGATTTCATAATTAAAGTGCTAATGCAGCACAGCCCAGTAGAAATACCAAAAAAGGCTTTGGAATCAAGTAGAGCTGTGTGGCTACAGATAAGTAAGTGAATCTTGTTAACACTGGGCTTCCTCATCTGTAAAGTGGGATTGATAACACCTACTTTGCAGAGTTCCTGGGGAGGGTTAGCGGAGACAGTGCACTATGAGGCGTTACTACATGGAACATTCCCAGGGCTTGGCGGTCTTAGGCACTCGATAAAATGGGTGCTGTTGTCATTCTAATTCATCACCATAGTCAGACACATTACTCTATCCCCAAAAGAGGCATGTTTTACATCACCTAGTAACTAAATAATAATAATAATAATAATAATAATAATAATAATAATAATAATAATCATGGTCCTGTCAACTAAGTATGGACGAAGCATGCCTCCAAATGGGAAAGGGAACTGAGTGACAGATCTCCAGGCTAGTGACAGCATTCAATCTCCGTCTTTTAGTCTTGATCATAACAGAATAAGGATATCAAGGAAATGGCAGAGGATGACACTTGCCACAGACTATCAGCCCAGTATTCAGCATCTGTCAGAATATCAAAGAGTGGTTTCTAGAAGAGCATGACCTAATCACTCTGTGACCTAATAAAGCCTGAATATCTCTAACTCATCCTGAATTTCTATTCATTAATTTTTATCTAAACCTTTACTGACCTTTCTTCCAAGAAACATTTCACCATATGAGTAACTTTTTCTTTTAAAAGTTAAAAAGAATATTATTACTCTCTCCTCCATCATACACAGTAAAACTCAGGCCCAAAGTTAGGACAGATGCCACGGTGGACTCTTGTTTCTCAGCTGGAACTTCTAACCAGATTACAGGTCCCTACTTCCAAAGCCTTTTGATGGTCCCTGGAAGTGACAAGAATATAGGAAGCAAAGGATAAAAGAAATGAGAGGACTTTTAAATTATTAACATAAAAATGAAAATAGATGAAGAGAAAATGTGGGAACCCTGCAAGGACTTTGTCGCAGGCCTCGGATTCCTGGAGTTGACTTTGGAGCAGCAGGAGAGCAGGAATAGAAGGAGATCCCTTGAGGCAAATATCTATCAAACTCTATTTCCAGAAAACTCCTCTGGTGGGATTGGAAGGTTTTATAAAGCTACAGGCAGGTGTCCTGAACTTTTCCCTGCTAGGCTTAGATATTAAATGTACCACCTTAGGTGGAGTTTTACCTTTCCTGATGCAATTTCCCTCGAGGTCTCGGACATAGCCTTCGAGGCAGTTCTCACACCAAAACCCAGTGGTGTTATGGAGGCAGTTGATGCATTCACCGCTCTCGGGCTTGCAGATCCTTGGAGTTGTCATGGGGTCCACGTGGCCATGACACTGGCACTGGGTGCAGATGCTGTCGGAATTGTAGTAGCCATTTTCACACATGTTGCAGTTCGGGCCCGTGTAACCGTCTTTACATTGTTCACACTCAGGTTCCAATTCACCCAATTCTAAAAGTGAGAGAACACCAAAGTAATTCAGTACAGCCCCAAGCTACAGTTAAAAATGCAAAACAACAACTAGTTCTCAAAATGGTTTTTAAACCCTCCCTACTATGTCCTCTCAAACTTCAAGAGACTAATGATCTATAGCTTATTTCTTAATTGTCCAGTTTATTGTGAAAATGATGGGGCCCATCAGAGAATTTCTACAGGTAGAGAACAGAAGAAATATGCTTACATAAGGAATATGAATAATTGTAATGATGAGGTACTCATGACTTTTTTGTTGCTTCTTTAGTCCTGACAGATGGAATAAACATGACTTTAACAAAAACTTCCTCATCTCTCCCTCAAGTCTCATTTCATATATGTATTTGGATTTGGTTGCAAATCCCTAGAAAGAAAAACCTTTGCTGTTTTCATAACTCCCTTTCACTTATTCTCACTCCATTCTCCCTCCTCTTCACCCAGAACTTCATTTATCAACACGCTTGATAACAACTGGTAGCTGACTGCCTGGTTTTCCCTCTTGAAATGAAGAATTAGAGGAAGGCCTTACTTATGACACAACTGCCTGTCGATGTCACTGCTGAACAAGGGCAGCGAAGACACTCTTTGATGGCACCAGGACTCTGATAAAATCCTTCTTTGCATTCTTCACAGTGATCCCCTTTGCTATTTTCCTGGCAGTTTAAACAAGCACCTAAAAGAAGCAAATTATTTTAAGAAGTTAAAGATTTACTCTGAAAGCACAGTAACTTTACATAAATCATACCTGCAACCAAAAGACTTTACAAGTTCACCAGAAGAAGTGATCTGATGGGAATTAGATAGAGTTCAGTTTCTATCCCATCTTATTTCTACATTGGCCACATCTGAGGTCTGGGTCCCCTTCTAGACTGTAAACTCTAAGGAAAGGCTGGTTACATGAGTAGAGAGCAATAAGCCCAGGTTGATGGTTGACTACATATGGGAAGCAGGCCAACTATTTTCAAATTAAAAATAAAAACAATCTAAAGACTTACTTAAAAAAGAATAAATTATACACTATTTTCATAGTTGGGATACTACAGTTAAATAAGTGAACTAGACCTGTGTGTATGAACATGGATAAATCTTGAAAACGATGTTGGTTGAAAAAAAGCAAATTGCAGAATGATACAAAACAGATGGAGAGTACTTACTTGTCTTGTAAAATTTTAAAAACCATACTAAACAATACTAAACAAATAGATACAGAATACACTAAGCAAATGGATACATACATATGATGTGCAGTAAAAATTAAATGTGGACTGGGAGCATAGGCGAACTTTGTGCTTTGCTTATCTTTGTGGAGGGAAGGAAAAAAACGAGACTAGGGAAAAAAAGGGAATTTGAAATTTGAAATTTTCTATTTCAAATATATAACGATATATAATATGTATAAATACCAAAATGTTAACACTTATTAATTCGAGATGTAGGTACATGAATATGCATTATTTTATTCTTCATACACTTTTATATTTAAAAAATTCAAGATCAAAGTAAAATCAATTAATTAATAGAAGCGCCTGGCTGGCTCAGTCTGTAGAACATGTGACTCTCGATCTCGGGGTCATGAGTTTGAGTCCCACGTTGGGAGTAGAGATCACTAAAATAAATAAATAAATAAATAAATAAATAAATAAATAAATACTTAAGGAAAAAACAATTAGTAGAGAAAATAAAAAGGAAGGAGGAGAGCATAGTAGTGTGTTTTGAAGTAATCCTCCTATGGTACCCTATTAGTAAAGATACTGCCCAGGCACTGAAGCAGCATAGTGTCTGAAAACAGAAAATGAAAAAGTGCAATGTAATTAACATCCCTTCTTTAGGGGGCCACAGAGACGCATTGGGATTCTTCCAACTGCTATTATAGGAATAAGTGAGAAAATGTGACATAGAAACCTAAGACAATGAAATTTTACATGATAAGCTAAATACCATTCAATGCTAAAACTATTCATAAACAGTTATTTTGATTTCTTTTCCTTATGAGTGAAATATTTACAAAAAAGAGGGAGAGAGACTGAGGTTGTGAAGTAAAATGGTCTGATAACTGTAGCAAAATTTGAAAATTTTGACAATTTTGACCAAAAAATGACAATGTTATTAACACACATGTCACATCTCAATTCTTTTTTCTTTAAGATTTTATTTATTTATTTGACAGAGAGAAAGAGAGATCATAAGTAGACAGAGCAGCAAGCAGAGGGAGAGGGGGAAGCAGGTTCCCTGCTGAGCAGGGAGCCCGATGCGGGACTCGATCCCAGGACCCTGAGATCATGACCTGAGCCGAAGGCAGAAGCTTTAACCCACTGAGCCACCCAGGTGCCCCGGAACATCTCAATTCTTAAGTGATTATAACAGAATTCCCCCAAACTTCATGAACAGACGGGGAAAGACAGGTTTAAAAGCTTATTACCTGAACACTTAACTTTGAACTATATCACTCTCATGCAAATGTTGCTTTCTATCATATATTTTTTTTAAGATTTTATTTCTAGGTAATCTCTACACCCAACATGGGGCTTGAACTCATGACCCCAAGATTGAGAGTCGCATGCTCTACCAACCGAGCCAGCCAGGTGCCCCAGTCATATAACTTTTTAAGGCCTATTAGTGTTAACGATACCTTTCCCATATATAACAAAGTGGTAGTATATCCTCATGCAGTGATAAACACATGAGGTACTGATATCTTTCCAGATCTTCTTATATCCTGATTCCTCTTTAACTATGTATCTTTGTGACAATAAAAATAGCTGAAAAATACATACTAAGAAACTGCAAACTGCACATTTTGGCTCTACAAATAACATAATCTTTTGTCTGTTGTTTGTTTAGAAAGGAAGGGGAGAGGCAGAGGGAGAGGGAGAGAGAGAATCTTAAGCAGGTTCCATGCCCAGCGAGGAGCCTAACACAGGGCTTCATCTCACAACCCTGAGATCATGACCTGAGCCAAAATCAAGAGTCGGACACTTAACCAACTGAGCCATCCAGGCGCCCCAACAAATAAGATAATCTGAAATGTTAAAGTGTTCTGCAGTTTGGAAAAATCAAAACCTGCATTATGTGTAAAATCTGGCCACCTGCTCGCTCCTTATTGAAAATGTGCAATGGAAATAATTTTTAAGAAAACAGTTCTGATAAAGTCCTGAACTTTTGGGGCGCTTGGGTGGCTTAGTCGTTAAGCACCTGCCTTCAGCTCAGGTCATGATCCCAGGGTTCTGGGATCGAGCCACACATTGGGCTCCCTGCTCAGCGGGAGGCCTGCTTCTCCCTCTCCCACTTCTCCTGCTTGTGTTCCCTCTCTCACTGTATCTCTCTCTGTCAAATAAATAAATAAAATCTTTTTTTAAAAAAAGTCCTGAACTTTCAAAATACCTCAAAAATGTTAATAGTCCTCTGACAGAATATGGGTGTTTGAGGAAAGATGTGGTCCAATAACATGCCATTTGTATGTGACTAATGTGGCAAGAACAGGTCATATTGCTATTCTTATTTTAAAATAACTATATATACTGTTAATATTTTACTTCTACAATGCTATTGGGATTACATGCTTATTGTTTGGGGGATTTTTACTATTTTAGATAAGATCTCAAGTGTTGGTCCTTATCACAATATCATTCTGTTCCCTTAAACCATTTATATTAGAATATAAATTTTTAAAGAAATTATAAAATGTATAACAAACATTTTTTCCAGAAGAATTTATTTCCATTTGTTTTATGCCATATCCTATAATGAGAATACAATGAGAAAAAAATAACCCTATGTGGTGAATAAGTTGTCTCAAAAGGAAAGATGAAAATTTTACTCAAAAGGTAAGATGAAAACAAGTCTAATAATAAGATTCATTACTCGATACTGCTTCAAAGATAATATGCACCTGGAACATAGCCACAGAGAAAAAAAATTTATAAATTACAGACAGACAGACAAAAATACAGCAGAGTGCTAACAGTGGCTGTGAGGGCAACAGTCCTCTTGGTTTCTCCCCTCTAATTTTCATGTTTCTCTGGCACGCATGTATCCTTTTTCTGTTGTCTTGATTTTTTTCCTGATTATAAAGCTAATATATTATAAACTGTTGCATGCTATTATAAAAATATTTCAAGAACTCAAGCCAGTTTAAAATATTTCATGAGAAACTTGGATGTTTTTATAATAACAATAAAGATCATATCCTTTCAAATCCACATCCAGTAGGAACTGGTGCCTTTCTAACAGCTTACAGTTCCTCTTGAGGAGGCAAGAGAGCATAAGAAACCTGGTACTGTATATAACGTCAGATCTGAGTCCCACTCCCAGTGGAACCTCTTACCAGTGATGGGACCTTCGGGAAATAGTTTCTCTGACTCTCATTTTTCTAATCTGTAAAGTGGGATAATTCTTGGGCTAATGATCGAATGTAACATGAATATTTGAAAGAGTGAAAAACTATTCCATAAGACAAATGTTTTCTCTTTATGTTTCAATTTCCTCATCTATAAATTAAGAAATATGCACTAGATGAAATCTAAGTTTCCATTAAAATCTAAAAGTTGAGGGTCTCTCTTTTACGATAAAAGATATGTAAAAATTAGCTGAAGTTTAATTTTATTATACTCTGCCTTCAACCTCCCAAAATACAATAATACTGCCTTAAAATTCACATTCTCTTTGCCGAAAGATGGCCAAAGGAGCGGATTACCAACTTAAAAAAAAAAAAAAAAGAAAAAAGAAAAAAAAGGGATGAGTGTTTCCTGAAGATGATCTCATGCTCACTGACTAGGCAGCAAACCAATCTGGTACGGGTAACCAAGAAAGCAACCAGTCAAAGAAAAGAATGTGGGGCTCCTTTCCAACCAAATTCAATGACAATGCTTTGAAAATATAAACTGCCACCTGTAAAAAGCCTTGTCCTTATTTATTTTGCCATTTCATAGTTTATATATAAACCTGTCAGAAATACAGCAATGTGCTTTGTTGTGGGAAGAAATGCCTGATCCTCCCTACAGAGCAGAAGGCAAATTTTAACTGTCAAAAAGAAAGAAAGCCCAGCCCAAGTGAACAAGGGAGAGTAACAGAAGATAATGTCGGAGAGAAAGGCAGGGGGCACAAAATGTAAAGTCATGCAGGCTGTAAAAAGAAGTCTGAATTTTATTCCAAGAGGGATGGGAAGCCATTCGAGGGTTTAAGCACGGTAATAACATGATGTGGTTTTTACATTTTAAAAAGATCACTCTGGTTGTTCTGTGGAGACTGGCCTATGGTGGGGTGGAGCTCTGGGGTGAGAGGACAAGAGAGCAGGCAGAGAGAGAAGATGAGAGCAGACAGTGTCAGAGTAGTTCAGAGATGACAGGGAGTTGGACAAGGATGACAGTAACAAAGGTCATAAACAGTGGTCAGATTCACAGTGTATTTTGAATGCTGGGCTGATAGAACTTGCTGATGGACTGGCTATTTGCAGTGAGGAAAAGAAAGGAATCAAATATGATTCCTTGACTTTTGGACTGAGCCACTGGCTGAATGGTGTCAGTCACCAAAATGTAGAACACTAGGAGTAAGGCAGGCTTGGCTTACAGGGTAAAATAAAGAATTGTTTTGGATGTCTTGGGGTTTTGATGCCCGTTGAGGCATTCAGACAAAGATGTCCAACCCTTGGATCTTTAAGTGTGAAGATCAAGGGAGAAATATAAATCTGGTAGTGAGCACAGACGTAGATGGCATTTTAAATTAAATCCAGGGGACTGAATGAGATCACTTCAGGGGCAGTACAAATGGAGAAGGCAAACATGTAAGATTTATTTATTTATTTTAGAGAGAAAGAGAAAGAGAGAGAGAGCACGCACACGGTGGGGGGAGGCGCAGAGGGAGAGGGAAAAAATCCTCAAGCAGATTCCCCACTGAGCATGGAGAACAACACACAGCTCAATCCCAGGATCCTAAGATTATAACCTGAGGCGAAACCAAGAATGGGATGCTTAACTGACTGAGCTACCCAGGTGCCCCAAGAGGAGCAAAAATAAATAAATCTTCTAAGAAAAAAAGAAATACACCATGTGAACATAAAGTTCTAGTTTGAAAAAATAATAGTCTCTCCACCTTCATTTTAGAGTAAATATATACTCAACAAAGAAAATCTAGAAAATACAGGAGAGTAGAAGAATAGAAAATCACCGTAAGAAATATGTCATTAAGATTTTGAATACTTTTCCTGGAAAACTTCCCTTATGTATAGAAGTTTAAGTTTTGTTTTTCAAAAAGTCTAAATATATGGCCATGTCTTTTCACACCCTGCTTTTTTTCACTCTTTCATGTTGTTATATATATTACTCTTTAAAAAATTTAATGACAAGTTAATAGTTGCCATTTATTGATTACTCATAATGAGCCAGGTACTGTATTAAAGGCTTTATAAATATATTGCACTGAATCATCACAACAACCCATTAGACAGTTACTGTTATTATCTGCATTTCTAGGAGAAGAAACAGGCTACGTAATTGGGCCAAAGTAAAGTCAAGATTGCACTTGGTGTGCTCTTAACCACATACTGCCTAGGTAACATAATTGGCTTCATTCCCAGTTGATAGAAATAGGGTTGTCTAATTTTTAGAATTATAACTACCACTTTAGTAAGCTTCTTTGAACACAAAGCTTTTTATGAATTTAGAATTATTTCTTCAGAATAGATTTCTGGAAATAAAATTACTGAATCAAGGATATATTCTGAAGACTCCAATATACATTGTGAAACTGTTCTCCAAAGTGTTTTTCCCCAATATATTTTATCATAAAAAATCTGCTTCATCTAAAACACAAGGTCTAGAAAAAGACTAGAAAGGGGAAACATAAATACTGTGAAAACATAGTAAGTGGCCACCAGAGGGCAGCCGTATCACAGCGCTGTCAAAAAAACATCTTTGAGACAAAAGGAAAGGCTGATTATATATTAAGCTTGCAGGTTTAAATTAAGTGCTTGCATCCCTTCATGTTGAATTCTACTTTTATTATATTTCCAAACAGAGAAACCATTTATTTCTCTTATTACTCGCTGCTTTTAGAAATTGTAACCGTGGAAAGGATATCTTTTGCCTTAAATTATCTTGAGCAAGGACAGGTTGGGATTTACTTGACATTAAAGACAGCTACCTCATTGCTGCAAGCAAAACTAGCAGTGAGAGCCAGCAGTGTAGACCACCTTCTCACTGTACAAGACCTGGGGAAAAATGTAAATCAACTCAGTATGATGAACCATTCCCGTGCTTAACCAGGACAGAAATTTATCTTCCTCTGTGTGTTTTTCCATTCATTTGTTCATTCACCTAACAAACATTTAGTGAGTACTGGCTGCGTGCCAAGCTCCATGCTAGAGATTGTGTACAATGATGAACAAAACTGATATTGCCCCTGTCCTCATGGAACTTACAACGTAGTAAGTAAGCCACAGATGAGTCATAATCATAAATAAATACATAATTATAAACTATGATAGGTACTGCAACAAAAAATACGAGTGCATATGACAGTGTATAATTGGGGACTGTTATTCAGCCTGGAGTATCAGGAACTGCTTTCCAATCTAGTAAACTTTAATTGAAGGTCTGAAGGAAAAATGATTATTTAATAAGGCAAAGGGACTAGTGGTGTGATAGAGGTATATTAGAAAGACCGTTCTAGGCAGAGGAAAGATCATGTATGTAAACCTTAGGAAAAGGGAACTTAGCTTGTTTTAGGGATAGAAGCCAGTATGACTGGATCACAGGCAGTTGAGAAAAAGAACAGCACAAGAGAGAACCAGTGAGTAGCCAGGGACCAGATCACATAACAGAAAAAAATAACGTGATTTCTCCTAAATCAATTTGTTTCACCATAAACTAGAAGAGTAAAATGAAGAATTTTAAATACTTTCCAGGGTACTTTCAATTTCAAGTACTCTGCTCCCCTGCTCTCATAAAAACACGTGTACTTGTCAGACTAGTTTGTCCTGATTTTTCTGTTGGGAAAAAAAGATTTCTGAGGAAGAATTTCTATTCCTTACATTTAGGAAAACTGACCATCGGAAGAGTTCATTGTCTTTAGTTTTTATAGTTTGCTTCAATATGGTTTTCTTTGTTTTTTACTGTCTGGAGTTTGCTGAGCTTTCGGAATCAGTGGGCTGATGTCTTTCACCAGTTTGGAAAATTCTTGGCCATTATGTCTTCAAATTTTTCTTCTGCCCCAATCTTTCTCTCCTTTCTTTCTGAGTCTCCAGTCACATTTATGTTAGTCTTTTTGGCCATGTCCTATGTGTTCCTTCCTGGTCTGTTCTTTCCACAGCATTTTTTTCCCTCTGTGCTTCAGTTAGATATTTTTAACTGAGCTGAATTCAAGTCCACTCACCTTGTCTTCACGGTGAATAAACTTTGGTTAAACCCATGCAATGAGTTATTCATTTCAGATGCCATATTTTTCAGTTTCAGACTGATCTTTTGTTTTTTTTATATATTCCAATTCTCTTGAAATTTGCCTCTTTTTACCTATTTTCTGGGTTTTCCTCTATTTTCTTAAAACATTAATTTTAGTTATTTTAAAGGCATTGTTTGCTAACTCTAACATCTGGATCATCTGTGGGTCTGCTTCCATTGTTTCTTTTTTCTCTTTATTATTGGTCACATTTTCCCTCCTCAGCACTGTCCAGTATTTTTTATTTTACGCCAGGTACAGTGTATAAAAGAACCACAGATGACTTCTCTTTTCTCTGTTAGGCAGATGTAATGAGAGAATAGCCTCAATCCAATTTGAAATTGAGATGGGTTGAAGATGGACGGCAATTTCAGTATGAGCCAGTTCACCTATGGTTCAGCACTATTTCTTGGTCATGGCCCTGTAATGCTTTTGACTGAGAGCCTAACATCCTTGAGTCTCCTCAGCCCTGAGAGACTACAACAGACTCAGGATTGTGCTTTGGTGTTTTCAGCCCAGGTCCCACTCCACACACTTCAGAACTTGGTAATGTCTTGAAAGAGAAATGGTGGCATACGGTAGCAGGGCCTCTCTTTCTAAAGGAATTTTGTCTCCTAAGCACACAAGACTGAGAGACCTCTTTACACCTTTTGGGCCAGCCTCTTATCTCTTGCACAATCTGCTAATGTCCTGTGAGAAAACTGGCCTTGTGTTTAGGGCTCCCCTAGGTTCCAATCCATCATACAAGTCCCAAAAAATTGCCAAAAACTCTTCTTGTATCTCTTTCCTCAAGAAGAATTTCTTTGCTTGGGCCAAATCTGCTCCTTAGCCTATGACCAGAATCAGCAAATGTCCCCTGGAAATAAAGTGGCTGATGATCATCCACTTACTTAGGAAGAGTTCTACGCTTTCTGGAATTTTAGTTCATATAGTCTTCTTTGCTTCCATAGTTCTCCAACCAATATGATTTTTGAAATTTATGAAAAGAACAAAAGACTAATTACATAACAAAGTTAAGGAAAGTGTGTACCTGTGAGGGCATCACAACTGGCAGACCGATTATTACATCGGCAGGGCAAGCAGCCACTCTTACTAAAGTCATAATATCCATCTTGGCATCGATCACATGTAGAGCCGGTGACACCCACTTTGCACTGGCATTTCCCAGAACTGCAAATAAAAGCAAAGACAATGAACAAAAGTAAATGAGTTTGAAGGTTTTTTTGCCTAACATCCCATCATAGATGATTTAATGTAGAAAGAGTTTCAACTAGATTCTAATTACTAGAATTATTATGATTTTTTAAATTGGAAGTTGAACAACTTCATGAGTACATACATTCAATTGACACACTAACACTAATCATTTGTGACAATTTAATCCTCTGCACTAAGGTAGTTTAAAATAATTGATAAAGGAGCCATGGAGAACATAAATCCCCAGTGCTTAGAAATCTTTGTTTGCTAGGCAGTGGAGCATAGAACTGGTACCACTGCTACATCTCACTCCTGGATCATTCCACAGTTCCATCAGCATCCAACCTGCCCAGTATGGAAAAGAGAAGAAACTCCACCTAGTCTTCACCCAACTAGCTTCTGGCTAAAGAATATGAAGACCAAGATCTTAATAAATATGTCCATTAATATCCATTTTTTAGATGCTGAAAATGATATAATTTTCTACTTTAGGTCCAGGTTATATTAAAATCATATTTCTGATAATTAAACTGGAATTCACAATTAAGTAAATATGACTATAAGGGGAACCCCTATTGCTTTCCAGCTTAAATCCATATAAAAGTCTAGATTGTCAACCCAAAAAGAAGTCTAAAATCTAAAGTAAGAAAAATAGGGGTGCCTGACTGGTTCAGTCAGTAGAGCATGTGACTCTTGGTTTGGGAGTTGTAGGCTCAAGCCCGTGTTAGGTATAGAAATTACTTAAACATAAAATCTTTAAAAAGAAAAAAGGAAAGAAAAATACTTATTTAACAATGTGACTCTTCTTTATATGTTTATTATGAACCTGAAATTTTTAGACTTCACCTGAGCATATCTTGACACCAGTCATATTGGATGGAAAACCTTTAAGGTAAAACTGCTTTTCAATATAATGTTTTTTAGAGATTCAGCTCCTAATAATGAGCTCCCATGGGACTGATAATTTTAGTTCAAGAACCCAAGCTCAAATTATTAATACTTACACTTACACATTTTAGTTAAATCCCCTTCTAATTCCCATATTCCTATTTCTATAATAAAAACAGAAGTTCCAAGTTTGAGAGTTATTGGAATTATCACTTGAACTCTGCAGAATGGAAGTAAAGCAACTTTTAATCCTGTGTATTCTACTTGTAGTATACAAAGATAAGGATTTTTTTTTGAGATATGCTTCTCTTTTTCATCAGCATCCCCTGGGCTAAATAATGAGGCTTTCATCCTCCATTCCTAAAAACTATTTCGAGCAGCTAGAGTCAAAGTTTACTTCTCTCTCCCACTTATAGTTCTCTGCACTAGCCCAGGCTATACCAAAAAGGAGTAGAAAAGTAGAAAAACAGTTCGACGTGGAATATTTTTAGGGCTTTACTCAAACAAAACCAGTCCAGAAGAGAAAGGAAGCCAGGTTTATGTAAATAACATATACTTTACATATTTCAAAGTCTTGTGCCCTGAGAAGCCACCCATAGACCTCTGTATTCCCATCTTAAAGCTGTCTAGTATATTAGGTTATGCAACTGCTTGAATAATAAGTAGTTTTACAGAAAATGTAAAACAGAGCCATCTGAAAGCAGGAGTGCTGCTGTTGCTGCTGCTGAAGATGATGATAAAAATAATGAGCCATCATTTACTGAGGGCAATGTCAGTAAATAAAGATATGCTCTCTAATCCTCAAAATAACCCTACTAGGTGAAGCCCTAAGCCTTGTTTTACTGTTGAAGGAAATCAGAGACATTAAAGTTATTGTCCACACCTAGTAAGTCAGGCTGATTTATATAAAGCCAGACTTTTCCTACTATACCATGGTACCTATCACTTCCTAAGTCTGAATCTAAACTTGCATAAGAAATTTGCATGCCAAATAACTTGATACCTACTTGGGTATCAAGCTTCATTCTGTAGATTCCAAGCACCACAATTCACCATTTATTAAGGTGCCCACCCCAGTGAGCTGTTTCTGCCTTGCCCAGAATATACTCCACCTAAGAAAAGTGGTCTCTTTCTTACTGCCAGTAAATATCAGGTCTTTCTTAGCAAAAGCTGAGTCCTCACTGCTTGCAAAGAAACTGCAGCCTAGCAAAGTCCAAGGTTCCCAGAGATGCAAGCCCAAATATTTTGATGCTTAAAGCTTAGTTAAAACTTGTACTGATCATAGTGAAGATGAGCCTTAATTTTAAACATGCAACAGAAATGTATATTACTAAGTATGTCTCTTAAGTAACTTCACAAAAAAAAAAAAGGAAAAAACCCACACACACATACGCTTACACAGTCTTACACAAGAATATCCCAACATACTTAAAGACATAGCAAAGTAAATCTGTATTCATCAAATATGAAGTTCAGGAATGCTATTACTCTACAAGAAGGAACTAGTCAACCTAAGTCTCACTAAACTGTCAGAAAATTATAAAGGATAGAATTGCCTTCCAAATAATTGCTAACGTTTTATTAGCCAATTTCTAAGGCTTTTAAAATGTTAATCAAAATATGCTTGCTCCTCATTTCTCTATAGATAGATTATTCGGTAAACAGAAGAATTAACAGTTACTTTTAATGACAGTGTTCGCTGAACTCACCAACCCACAAGAAAATGATATTATCTTGGAATACCTAATCACTTCATAATATCTCATAATCATAATATAGTCAGTGTTCTCAGAGTAGTTGCTATTCCTGTCGTGGACTTTCCCTTCATAATTCTGCTCTGCAGACTCAAAAGACTGATTTAAGCAGGCATCTTTCTCCCTGGAGAACATGTTCCTTAGTTGTTGATGTAAAAATAAAAACCCCACAAGTGGCTTTATGAATCCTGATAAAGTGATTGACTAGTCTAGATACCATGCTTCACTTTCCCTGGGTTGATTTTAAAACAACAGGAAAGGAGGTGCTTTCTCTTCTTTCTTTCTTTCTTTTTTTTTTTTTTTTAATATAGCAGAGAGTGGGAAAGCTTGCTGTGAGACTGCGTTAGTAGTGCTCTCCATGTTACTCATGGCCCACCGCCAGCTTCTGCATGTATAAGAATTAAATCACTCAGCAAATATAAAGCTCTCCCTGTGTGACTTCTTTTACAGAATAAAGCCTAAACAACACCCCCTTTCATGGTCTCGCTCTGTTAAAGACTGTTGAATGCTTTTTGAAGCAAAGGTCAATGATATAAATGCAATGAAATCAAAGACAGGGAAAAAAAAGTCCTGTTAACAGACCACTTATGCTTATCCATAGATTTGAAATGAAAGAACCAAAGATTCATAGCTTCATATCTGGAAAATAAGGGCACAAAACTAGATTCTGAACAGAAGTCAGAAATCTCTACTACTGAGATCAACTCAGATAAACTAAGAATTTGCTCATCTGGTGTCACTTTTTATAGATATGAGTTAGTTACTAGTAAACTACTACTATAGTATGGAGAATTATATCAGGAAGAAGAATATAGAGTTATTTATAAAGGAAGCACAAGCTTGCACAACTAAGCCATACTGAGTATAACTAAGTATATACTATACATTTCTTAAATTATCCCAAATAGGATTCTCAGATTTTCTTACAGTGGCAGGTGCTTAGTTACAGAATTTATTGCACTCATAAGTATGAACCATTATTACAAGGTCTGATCACTTAAAAGTGATCCCTTAAGGGGTACTTGCCTGGCTCAGTCAGAAGAGTATGCAACTTTTGATCTCCAGGTCATGAGTTCAAGCCCCACATTGGGTGTAGAGATTACTTAAATAAATAAAACTGAAAAAAATCTTTGTCTTAAAACATGAATAATATATTTTCTGACATGAAGTCATTAATTTCTCAAAGGGGAATTCAATGGTGTATCATATTTCAAGATATGGTACATATTTACATCATACAAGTACTAAACAAAATGTCTTTTTAAAGGTTCTGGTCTGTTTAAGATGAGTAGATGGAGAATCTCCAAAATTTTCATTATTTTGTAACAGCATTGACTAGGGTGGGAAGGGTGGAACACAGGAAGGAAGGTATCAGGCTCTATGGAAAATTCATAGCCTAAGGAGACAGAGAGCTTGGTTCATATTCCAGCTCTGCTAGTAACTAGGTGGGATCAAGTGCTTATTCAGTCTTAGACTCAGTATTCTCATATGCAAAATGAAGACAATTATACCAAACTTTGTAGGGTTACTGTGAAAATTAAAGATTACATACCCAGGGTACTCAGCATAGCATCTGGTATGTGATCAATACTCAAGAATAAAGGAATTAGGGCACCTGGGTGGCTCAGTGGGTTAAAGCCTCTGCCTTCGGCTCAGGTCATGATCTCAGGGTCCTGGGATCGAGGCCCGCATCGGGCTCTCTGCTCAGCAGGGAGCCTGCTTCCTCCTCTCTCTCTGCCTACTTGTAATCTCTCTCTGTCAAATAAATAAATAAAATCTTTAAAAAAAAAGAATAAAGGAATTATGAAGATGATGACAGTAATCTAGATCTTGAATTTTTTTCTGAGAATTATAAAGAAAATGGGCTGGACTCTCTAACAGGCAAAGGCAGACAAGGCTAACTTATTTACTTTTAAAATTCTGTTAACAAACCTAGAGAAACTGCAAGAATTTATGGGGGTAATTGCTAGTTTGGAGCAAAAAGGTAGCTAAGAAGAGAGCACATTATGAAAACCTGGTAGAAATGGTTTGGGGAAAGAAAATTCTAAAACTGAGAAGGGAGGGGCACCTGGGTAGCTCAGCTGGTCAAGCATCTGACTTCAGCTGGGGTCGTCTTGGAGTCCTCTCGGAGTCCTGGGATTGAGCCCTGCGTTGGACTCCATGCTTGGGGGGGGGGATCCTCTTGTCCCTCACTCTCCCCTTCTGCCCCCTCCCCCCAGTCATGTGCATGCACACTCTCTCTCAAATGAATGAATAATATCTTAATTTTTTTAAATAATAAAATTGAGAAGGGAGAGGATCTACAAAAGCCTACATAATGTGGGACGTAAATCACTGAGATTTGATGTGTTTTTGTAGAAACTAGCTAACTGATTTAATTTTTTCTAACTTGTCAAATATCTCAGCATGTTTTCTGTTATCAAAAACATTGTCTATTTTCTTCCTAAGAGATATAAGATATAAATGACATGTACATGGCATATCTTTAGATATCATGCTATCAATCTGAACTTAAGTTATAGAATAACTAAAAAGATACAGCTCTAATTAGGAGAACTTGATTTATTTATGGTTATTCAGAAGGCTTGCTTTTCCTTCTTCCTTCTTCCTCATATAGTTTACATGTTGACACTCTGGCATGGAAAGAACAAGAAACAGGAAAAATGGATAATTAGAGGTATCAATATTTTCTTCTATCTTTTCTTTAATAGCTAACAACAATTTAGTATAGAAATGTCTGCATGGCTCAGTCAGTTAAGCATCTGCCTTGGGCTCAGGTCATGACCTCGGGGTCCAGGGATTGAGTCCTGTGTCGTCAGCAGGGAGCTTTCTTCTCCCTCTCCCTCTGCCATTCCCCTTGTTTGTGCTCTCTCACCCACTCTCTCTCTCAAATAAATAAATATCTTTAAAAAATAAAATAATAAAGACAATTTAGTGTAGAAAGAGGTTGAACCACTAGTTAAAACACAGTATGACATTAACAGAAAATTGCTGATTATAAGCTCTCTCAATATATTGAAAATAATATTAAAAAGAAGCTGAGAAAAGCTTTTCTAACTAGAAAAAGTCTTTATATGGGAACACAATGAAAATGAAAAGTTATTAGCAATTCTTTATGTTTGTGTCATGGTTTTGTAAAGGTAGTAAAAATAGTTTCTCCTTTTGGTTATGAAAGAAACTCAATAATTGGACATTTTGGCAAAAGACCATCTGCATTTAGCATTCCTCTGTCTTTCTACAATCATGGAAAAGACCATGATGCAATGAGCAAAACTCCTTTGCTGGAGAAAAAAAAAAGATAGCTTTATTGCTGAAAACATTGGGCTATTATACTAAACATTCCTTGTATTTTTGCGGGCAAATAGTCTAAAATATTCTTAGAGGAAATCCATATTCAGACAGAAATTCTTAACACTCAAAAAGGGTATTGCCTAAGTGCAGAAATATTTTCTGATGGCTGATCTTACTAATCAAATTTAAGAGCTTATTTGAAAAGTCAGAAATAAAACTTAATGGCAAAAAAATAAAGAGTGTAATATTTCCAGAACCATAACTTGGGAAGGCTTAACTTAATTCAACTAGGAAAATTATTTCTTGTTTCCTTCACTTTTTTAATGGAATAAATATGGTCATAAGTATACTCAAACTCTGGGGCACCTGGGTGTCTCAGTTGGTTAAGTGACTGCCTTTGACTCAAGTCATGATCCCAGGGTCCTGGGATCGAGCCCCACATTGGGCTCCCCGCTCCCTCTGCTGCTCCCCTTGCCCGGGCTCTCCTGCTCTCTCCGTCAAATAAATAAATAAAAATCTCAGAAAAAAAAACAAAGAAATACTCAAACCTGCACAATTACCCCATTATTTGATAGAGACTTCTACATTTTAAAAGTTATTTTGAAAAGAGAAAAAAGAAAAAGCATGTCCCAATAGCATCTTCTTGAAGATACCCCTCAAATACATTAACATTGTATTCTTTTGTAACCATTGTAAAAGGTTTGCCTAATGAAAGGGTAACTTTTTTCAAAAAAAGATTTTTTGAATTTAAATTTCAGTTACTTAACATACAGTGTAATATTAGTTTCAGGTGAAGAATTTAGTGATTTGATACTTTCATACAACATCCAGTGCTCATCACAAGTGTACTCCTTAATACCCATCAGAAATGTCACCCATTCTCCCCAATCTCCCCTCTAGTAACCATCAGTTTGTTCTCTATAGTTAAGAGTCTATTTCTTGGTTTGCCTCTCACTCTCTCTTTTCCCTTTGCTCATTTGTTTTGTTTCTTAAAATTCACATATGAATGAAATCATATGGTATTTGTTATTCTCTGACTGACTTATTTCACTTAGCATAATACTCTCTAGCTCCATCCATATTGTTGTAAATGGCAAGATTTCATTCTTTTTGATGGCTGCGTAGTATTCTACTGCATGTGTATGTATATATACACACACACCACATCTCCTTTACCCATTCATCAGTCAATGGACCCTTGGGCTCTTTTCATAATTTGGCTATTGTAGATAATGTTGCTATAAACATCAGGATAGCAGCTCCTGGGTGGCTCAGACAGTTGAGCATCTGCCTTCGGCTCAGGTAATGATCCCAGTGTCCTAGAATTGAGCCCCGCGTAGGATTCCCTGCTCAGTGGAGAGCCTGCTTCTCCCTCTCCCTCTGCTGTTCCCCACCTTGTGTTCTCTCATTCTGTCAAATAGATAAAATCTTAAAATAAAATAAAATAAAGTCAAACCTTGCTGAGGCTCTAGCATGTCCATCTTCAAACAAACAAATAAATATCAGGGTACATGCTTTCCTTTGAATTAGTTATTTTTGTATTCTTTGGGTAAATACCTAAGCAATTACTGGGTTGTAGGGTAGTTCTATTTTTAACTATTTGAGGGAATGCCATACTGTTTTCTGGAGTGGCTACACCAGTGTGCATTCCCACCAACAGGACAAGAGGGTTCCCCTTTCTCCACATCCTTGCCAACACCTCTTGTTTCTTGTGTTGTTGACTTTAGCCATTCTGACAGGTGTGAGGTGATATCTTATTATAGTTTTCATTTGTATTTCCCGATGATGGGTGATGTTGAGCATCTTTTCATGTGTCTGCTGGCCATCTGTATGTCTTCTTTGAAAAAAATGTCTATTCCTGTCTTCTGCCCATTTTTTAATTGGATTACTTGTTTCTCAGGTGTTGAGTTTTATATATTATTTATATACTTGGGATACTAACCTGAAAAGGTAATTATTAATACTTGATCTGTGTATATGCTTGTTCCAAAAACTAAATTAACCTGTCATGCCTCAAATTTAGAACCCATTTTCTCACAGAAATGACAGCATAAGTGGTGGCTTAGTTTCCAAATAAGCAAACAAAAACCTGTTTAACTCAAAATGTTGATACTGACAGTGCTAAGGACCAAGTCCTTTATGCCCAAGTCCGAAGATTTTGAGTTCTAAGCCCTGTAGGGAATGAAGTAGTCAGGAGGTAATATTAACATTTACTGAGTTCTACTGTGGGATTATTAATAAACTGCATAGCACAATATTTATATATTCATTAGTTACTTTCATTCTTACAATAATTCTATGACATTCATTAAGTCTCAACTTTGCCACTTTCTAGCTGTTCAATTGTTGAACAAATTAAGTTTTCACATCTGAAAAAATAAGAATAATAATCCCTATTTCAAATGATTATGAACACTAGTTAAAACAACATATTTAACAACTTCCAAATATTAGTAGATCTCTCTCTGGTCAAATTGGGGATACTCAACATCCCCAAACAATGGAGCTTCCATGACATGAACTGACTCAACTTTCAAGGTCGCACACCCAGAGGGCAATCAGAATTAGAACCCAGGTCTTCTGTCAACTAACACTTGCTTTTTTTTCTCTCTCTCTCCTCTAAGTTATAGATTACCTCTGCATACTTAATGTAAGCAACACAGAAGGATTTAATGTGCTCATCTTAATAGACCTGCAACACCCCAGAAGTCTTTTATGTTAGTCTTCTCCTGGCTCAATTGTCAGTTGTTTAAATAACTCCTCTGATGAATGGGATTTTGAAGTGATTGCCAAGGAAAGGAGACATTGCTTCTGATCTATCTCAGTACAATTCTATGACTTGGAAGCTCTAGTTTCCTACCTGCAGTTAGCACAGTTTGAAAATGCCTCTGTTCTAGCCAGTTTCCTTGCAAAGCTTCCCACCCCTAATAGCTTTGTTGATATAACCTTGCAAAGCTTTCTTAATCTTCATTTTTAAATTGTGAAATCTATCATTCATTCAGAGATGGATAAATTTAAAGACAATAGAATCTAAAGAAAAAGAAGAAACTCAGCAGTTTAATATCCACTAGGCAAGACATTGAAGCTCCTTATGTGGCAACCACATCCCCTTCTCTCGCTCCAGAAACAACTAAGTTTTTTTTAAGATTTTATTTATTTATTTGTCAGAGAGAGAGCGCACAAGCAAGCAGAGTGGCAGGCAGAGGCAGAGGGAGAAGCAGGTTCCCTGCCGAGCAAGGAGACTGATGCGGGACTCAAACCCAGAACCCTGGGATCATGACCTGAGCCGAAGGCAGCTGCTTAACCAACTGAGCCACCCAGGTGTCCCGAGAAGAAACTAAGTTTTGATCAGTTCAGTTCTTTAAGAGTTTCACCATTTCTATATGGATTACTAGATAATATATAGTTTTGCCTGCTCTTAAACTTTATATTAATAAAAATCATGTATTCTTTCATTTACTTTTTTGTTCAATACAATATTATGTTTTGAGATTTATCAATACACATTTGTATAGCTGTAGTAATTCAATTTTCTCTGCTGTATTATATTTCATCACATGAATATAACCCTATTTTATTCATTCTTCTAGATATTTTGGTTGTTTTTAATTAGGTATAATACTCTGGTTTCTCTTCAGATCGTATAAATCTTTCACCTTTTATTTTTTATTTTTTTTAAAGATTTTATTTATTTATTTGACAGAGAGAGATTACATGTAGGCAGAGAGAGAGGAGGAAGCAGGCTCCCCGCCGAGCAGAGAGCCCGATGCGGGCCTCAATCCTAGGACCCTGAGATCATGACCTGAGCTGAAGGCAGAGGCTTTAACCCACTGAGTCACCCAGGTGCCCAATATTTTGCCTTTTAATTAGGTATTTAGACAATACCTATACACATCTTCTGGTACATATGAGCATGCTTTTCTCTAGGGTATGTACCAAGAAATTAAACTGCTGTGCAACAGTTTGTTCAAGATCAACACACTGCTTCCTGAAGTGTGGTAACAATTACACCCCTATTAGCAACAGAATCATGGTCTCATTGCTCTGTATCCTCACCAACACTTGGTATCATCAGCTTTAAAAATTTTGCCAATCTGGCAGCTCAAAGTGATATCACACTGTGGTTTTTAATTGCATTCTCCAGATTGTTAATGAGATGGAATATATTTTCCAGTTCATTGGCCATCTGAGTTTCCTCTTCTATGAAGAGTCTGCCCAAGCATTCTTTTTTACGAAAGGATAATCATCATATTATATTAGTTTCAGGTGTATAACATAATGATTTGATACTTATTTACATTGCAAAACCATCACCCAGTAAGTTTAGTTACTATCTGTCACCATACAAAGTTACACATTTTTCCCTATTTTTGACATTGATTTATAGATGTCCTTTGTTCTTGGAATAATCAGTCCCTTGTCAGTATAACGTGCTACAATTATCTTCTCTCAGTCTGAGTATTGTCTTTCCACTCTTCGTGTAAGTTTGATAGTTTAACAAATAGTTAAGGTGTGAACACTGGAGCTAGACTACTTGGATTTAAATCCTGGCTTTACCACACTTCCTGGTCATATGACCATAAGTAAATTACCTCAACTTCCTGCTTCAGTTTCCTCACTTGTAAAATGTAGAAAAGGATCTCTGACTCTCACAAGTGTGTTGTGAAGATTAATTTAGTTAGTATGTGTTAGGCATGCAGAACGTGTCTGACACAAAGTAAAAACTGTGTAAGTACTGCTACTATGTTACTAGTATTATCTAAGCTTATCCCTAAGCTTTAGTACCTCCTCAACCATGTCAAATATCTTTCTACACATGGGTTGTTTCTGGGTCTTTGTTTTTGTTCTATTTATCTATTTGTCTATCCCTGAACCAAACCAAACTGTCTTAATTACTACAGATTTACTTTCCACTAAGTATGTCATATAAAATTTTTGGAAAATATAGATATGTTGAAAGAACAGTATTCTCAGTATCTATATATAAATTTTGCTTTTACCTAGTACTCCTCTAATCCCTTCTCCCCACTTACATCACTTCACCCATACTCGCTTTACTGTTGTTCATATGTGCTGTGCATGTTCCTGCATCAGAGACTCTGCATTCGCTGTCCTTTCTGTTAGCAATACCCTTCACCCAGCAGATTCCACATGGCATACCCCCTTACTTCTTTTTGTTATTTATTCAAATGTCATATTCTCAACAAGGCCTCTGCCACCCACACCATATAAAATTATAGTATCTCTTACTATTAAATATAATATATATTTTATTTTTTATTATCTCTCTCCCCACCTAGAATGTCAGCTCCATGAAATCAGAGGGTTTTATTTGTTTGTTTGTTTATTTGTTTGTTTCCATTGCTATATTCCCAGGGCCTACCACGGTGCTTGGCACATGATAGACACTCAAACTTTCTCATGTAATGATTGTATAATTTGGCTCCAAAATCTATGTATGCTTCCTTCATTAATTCATGATGCCTTCTGAGTACAATATTTGTCTTCAATTTAGCCCATTTAATATTTTATATTACATATAAATAAACCTCTTAGAATCTTAGAAACAGGATATTTATCTAGGTGAGCAAAATGAGACATTTAATGACTGACTGGTCCATGATGGGCCAGTCAACACTGTAAGACATTGATCACTTGGATTTGTTTTTTAAAGGACAAAGAAGAGCAGAAAGGGAAAAATAATTTATTAGCCCACAAAGAAAAATCTGTTTTGCTTTACCCCAATTTTCTATTATGACCCTATTTAAAAAGCCTCTTTAGCTTATATAATCCTCATATAAACAAAGAACAGAGACTGGAATGCCTCAAATAAGCCTACTCATTATTACTTCTGGTATTCTTCTGCATATAAGTTGACCTTAGATTTTTGGGGGCAACATATTGACTAGTGGTTCTGATTGTTAGGCCCTATCTCAGAACTTCTGATTCAATAGGTCGAAGGTTGGGCCCAAGAATTTGCATTTCTAACCAATTCCCGGTTATGCTGATATTGATCTGGGGACCATACTTGAAGAACCACTGTACTAGATTAACTGGAAAAATGTCACTATACTTGCTTCACTCTACTTTTCATATTCCGGGCCCTGACTGGTAAAGCTGCTTGATTTGCATCTCCATACTTAGTGCTTAACCCTTAATCTGGTATCAATTCTGACCTAAGAAGAGGGTACTTCAGGCGGTCGCCTTCAGTGAACTGTCATTAAATCCCATCCACTACTGGTTCATTTGACCTTAGTCGCCTATATTCTCAATGGCTGAATTACAACTATTACCCCTACTTTCCTGATATCTGGCTCCTGATCCCAGTGGCCCTGCCTCACCGCTTCCCACCCCAATGACTTGGTTCACACATTTGCTTTCAGATCTCCCATATGCCAAATGTCTGCCATTTAAGCCCCAACAATTCAAGTGGACTCAACTTGGATATTTATAATGTCCTAATTCCTGACTTTCAAATGATTCTCTATGGATCCTCTCAATACTTCATGTTGACTTCTTCTATACAGTATTTAATTTCACTGTAGAACTGACTTCTAGATTTATGTCTCCGTGGGTCACTCCTTAAGTTGATGAATTATGCTCTCCCATACCTAGACCTACACTTGCACTGAGACTCACATCACCGTATCTAATCTTGCCTTTCTATTTTATAGAGCGCTGTGGGGAGAGCCTTGGAGTCAGAAAGACCTGAGCCTAAATCTAAGTTCTGCCATTTATTAATTAAGCCATACTGTTAAGGAACTCAGCCTCTAAGAGCAAGACGGCTAAGTTGTTCAGAGAAGACAGAGAGGTTATATGTGTAAAGCATCAAGAATAGAGGTTTAATCAGTGTTCATCGAATGTTAATTTCTTTCTGTTCCTCTTGCTGCCTCTCCTGGATTATGCAGCTTCCTTAGGTGAACAGTTTAATTAAAAAAAAAACTAATATATTTTCCTGTGAAAAGTTTTCTTTCAAATATCTATAATATTTTTTACTGGACATTGCATTCGACCTTAGAACTCTTTAAATAATCAATTCAGGATCAGCAAAAGTAAAACTTAATTAAGGAAATGGTCACAGTGTATGTATTAGGAATTGGCAGAAGTGAAGGAAGGAATTCTGTTATTTACAATATAAGCCATGTTTTTTATTATACTTTTGGCAATGGGAGAAGAATGTCTATGTCCTTCCTGTATAGTATTTAGGAGAAAACATAAGTTTGATGTCATCCCAGATCTCTTTGAGAATCTATTAAATCTTATAGAACTTCTCCATAGAAAAATACATATCCACCATTACATTTCATGTATTTCCCCCTTCATAGAATAAGAACTTCTGACCTCAAACATAGGGGCATATACTAACCCAGAACTGACTGCCATGGAAGTTTAAGGTAACAGAAAGAACATGAGATAAGTTGTCAGAAGAGCTTGAGTTGACTGCTCTTTTTCTGGTATTTAATAAATATCCAAGCTTGGGCTCCAACCTTTCAATTATTACTTCTCATTTGTAATTTGGTGAAAAATCATCCTTACCTACTTCATCCTTACCTTACCTACAAGGTTGTTGTTAGAATCAAATAAGAAAGTGTACAAAAGACAAGAATACTAGTTCAGATATTAGTTATTAACATTACTGAGAAACCTACTGAATTTATAAACACAGGATCAAGCCTGAAATATCTTCACTGTTGAAACACATGGAATATATCATACCACAGAATTCATTTAATAAAGAACCATAATCATGGAATTGATAATTTTTTAAACTAGCCCTACATACTTCAAGTGTCAAAATAATCATGGCTAAAGCACTTATATCTCTTTTATAGGAAATCTAGAGAAACTTCAAATCAAGATCTCTCTTTGGAATTGACAAATTTAGATATTTTGAGTGGAAATCAAATCCAAGGAGAAAAAAGATGAATAGTCCCATATTCTCTCTACCCTCTAGGACACATATTTCTTGCTAAAAAAAAAACCCATCTGAGATGGAACAAGTCATGCTGATTTAATTTTCTTTCAGGGGACACAGGGGAAGACAAAGCCTTCTCTGTGGGAACAAGTGTCCTTCTATTTCAGCCTAAATCTACTAACATAAGGTTTAGAAGCTTTTCTTTTAAAACTTTATAGAAAAAAATATTTAAAACATTAAAACAGGCTATGTATTTGATTGTGTATTCTAACCACAATGCCATGCATCTAAAGTGGCAGATCTCCATGCCAACAAAGTTAGTTTATTTCCTTACTCTGATTCCTCATCTGGACCTAAAGCTAAGAATTATCACTAGGACCAACTATGTCTTCATCATAAGACAGTAATACTATCCATATTCCCTTCACTGACTGTTCTAAATAACAATTCTATTAACTCTTTATTTCTAAATAAAATTAGATTGCAGGAAAAGTGTAAAGATAGTACAGAAAGTTCTTATATACTATTCACCCAGCTTCCCCTAAGGTTAACTAAATTCTTATATAACTATGGTATATTCATCAAAACTGAAAATTAACAGTGCTGTAATACTATTAACTACACTGTGACTTTATCAGATTTCCCTAATTTTTACGTTAACGTCCTTTTTCTGTTCCAGGAACCAATCTAAGATATTAGCTTACATTTGTTTACAGGGTATGTGTCTCCTTAGCTTCCTCCATTCTGACAGTTTCTGGGTCTTTCCCTGTCTTTTATAACCTTGAAGCTTTTGAAGAGTACTAGTTAGTTATTTTGTAAAATGTTCCTCAATTTGGGTTTGTCTGATGTTTTGTCTTAATTAGACTGAAATTATGAATTTTACCAAAGACTATCTCAGAGATAACATGCCCTTCTCATTCACTGCATTATATTAGGGGACACATGATACTAAACACATGACTTATTACTGATGATGTTATCTTGATCACTCAAAAGATAACTTTTCTTGCTAGGAATCTGTCTGTATAGTAGCTAAACTTAGGATAGTTGCCAGGCATATTTAGAAAATAAGCAGAGATTCAGCCACTCAATTAATAAACACTTAATAAAATACTCAATTAATAAACACTCAATTGATAAAATAAAGACAGTGTAGACAGACAGGTATTGGTTGGACCTGTTTCTGCCCTTACTAGCTATGTGTTTTGGAGAAAATTACCCAAGTCTCAGTTTCTTCATCTGTGAAATGAGATTATACCACTTCAGTCAATTTTTATTTTATCCTTAGAAGTTAGCACATATAAAGCACTTAGCCTGGCACAGAGAAAACATTCAATAAATGTTAATGCTCTTCATTCTGGGGTTGATGGTGGTAGTAATAATGTTGTTATCATTATTTGTCAACTTTTGTGACAATTTCATCTGAGAAAGAAGTGAAATTTTAGAGCAGAAAAACATGATGTGTTTATAAGATTTTTACACTCTTTAAGTGTAGTAAAATGTCCTGTCCAAGAGATGCTTCACTAGAGATTAAATTGTGGTTTCTTTCCTCTTTAGCAAGAGAAGTTTGCAATTGCTTTGCCATTTGGGCAGGGAGAGAAAATAATCTTGAAGCAGATTCCTCCAACTGGGTGAAGAATCACTTGTTTAGGCTCCTCTTAGTTTTGTAAGTACAGAGTGAATAGGCCCCATTGTTCTGAGAGAAAGGTTTAGCAAGAACTTTTTTATTGGGGAGGGAGGGAGATTAAGGGTTTACAAAATGTCCTCAACTAGATCACATGGAGCTGGCTTGCTCCACTGGGATGCTCACACTGGGATGCGACCGCATGTATAAACCAAAGGAGCTGATTGTTAAGATCTAGAACTCTGGAGTCCTAATGTAGAGCCTCCTTGAAAGAACTTGGCACTGAGGAGTGGGTTCATCCTCCCTCAAAGAACTACTGCTGCCTCTTCAAGGATCTTGACCAGTGAAAGCATCATTACAGTAGTGAGGAAGCATCATCTGTCAGGTTGTTCAACCTGGCAATGTCATACAGGAGTGAGAGCCAGTAATGGCAGTGAACTGCTCAGAATCACATTCCCTTGATACTCAGCATCAGAGGACTGACTCCTAGAGTTATTGGAAAATGAGTAATTAATTGTTGGAGAATGAGTTGCCTCAAAAGGAAAGTGGGTTGCTACTGAGGCATATGAATCTCAGAGTAATTAATTGGAAAAATAAAAGAGGTGCACCTATATCTGAACCTTGTTTGTGGAAAAGTCTGCCATTTATATAACCATTCGACTTACCCATTCAATTATATTTGCTACACCCACAGGCCACCCTACAAAGATTAATAGTTTTTTAAACTCTCAAAAGGTAAAGGGCCCTTGGATTTATTTTTAGCAACACAGAAAGAACATGGGTGTGGGGACCCTGCTTGATGCTCAGCAGCAAGGCTCAGGGAGAACCAAAATGCCATGCAATGCAGTGAGTGCCAGCAGCTACTGAAGCATGTAGGAGAGCAGATTCAGGACCTGCAGCCTGCAACAACGGGAGAACGGGAACACAGGGAGAGAATATGGGACTGAGAAGGAACCCTGTGACTGAGCAATTCCTTAAATTCAATTTAGAAATACAAACTACCTTTAGATTTGTGTGTATGTAGTAGTGCAAAAAATCACAAACTTGGTAAACAATTATGCACAGAAGCCCTGCTAATATGGGGCATATCACCATTTTCACTACTGTCCACTCTCAATATTCTCTCTGTTCTCACTAGTTGTCCTAATTTTGGCCCTCACAGTTTTCGTTCTGCCTCTAATCACCCCCTACTTATATCCATCCATTCTACTACTGCTAGGACACAGTGCTGATCTTTTTTCTGCTTAAAGATTGCATCATGAAGGGCACCTGGGTGGCTCAGTGGGTTAAAGCCTCTGCCTTCGGCTCAGGTGATGATCTCAGGGTCCTGGGATCGAGGCCCGCATCGGGCTCCCTGCTCAGCAGGAAGCCTTCTTCCTCATATCTCTCTGCCTGTCTCTCTGCCTGCTTGTGATCTGATCTCTCTCTGTGTGTCAAATAAATAAATAAAATCTTTTTTTAAAAAAAAGATTGCATCATGAATAAAAGCCAAATCATTTGTCTGGCCCTTGAGGCCCTCTGTGACCTGACCCCAGCAGGACTTGCCAGATTTATCTACTCTGCCCTCACTTCTCTTCTATCTTACATCCTGTGTAAGCACATCTTTGAGACATTAATCTTGTTCTTTCTTGTCCCCTACATCTTTCCCACCTTGTCCACTTCTGTAAGCCTAATCCTTTCCTATCTTCAAAACTGAGGTCAAAAGCTATCTCTTCAATGAAATCATCTCTGGTTTTTTCAGCTATAGGTGAGATCTCCCAGACTCTGAATCCCTTTAATAGTTTATCCTTATAATTTATGATGTCACCTTTATAATTTATAATGTTATCCTTATAATTTATGATTCTTACTATAATTATTTATATCCATTTTTTTAGAGTCCTTAGTAGACCGGAAGTTCCTTTGGAATAAGACCCATTGTCTTACTAATCTTTTAGTCCCCACGAGATCTAGTAAAGTATCCTGCACATAATTTGTTATATAAACACCTTGAAACGAGGCTCCGTAGCTCAGGGGTTAGAGCACTGGTCTCGTATAAACACCTTGATACGAAATACTACAATTTGTATGAACTTGATTACTTGTATTATTAGCATATATACATCTACATATTTGGGAGAGTCTCTCAGCAGAAGCAAAATAAATGAACTTTTAACATTATCAATAAGTAAATCTTAACTTTAAAATATTTCTTTTAAAAATCTCAAACTGGCCTAAAAGTGGCTTAATAAAATAAATAAGTAGAAGAGTCTGCAACATGGATTGGGGAAAGTACCATGTTTGATCAACAGCAACTATAACGACTCACTGTGACATGTTATGTTCATGTTCTCAAAGGTCACCAATAGCTGGAAGAAAGATGTGTTGTTGGTGTTTTTCATTCATTTGACTACAGCTGTTATCTAGTTAATAATTAGAAGACCAGGAAAGCAGAGCATGCCCTGTATTGGATTTAAATGGAGGATTTAAAGTAGAAGTGTACTGAAAAACACACGGAGCTATCTAAACTGTAATAGACATACATTATTTATACTTAAATTCAATGCACTTGGTGCCTTTTTCTGAATGAGCCCCTGTGTGGTCATTTATTAACATTCAAATTTTAGTCTAATTTCTTTCACCATGAACTTAACATGATACTTCGTGTCATGTGCTTAAAATATCTTCTAACACATAAACCATTGGCACTGTATGAACATTTATTGAAAAAAATTAATCATGATAGGATAAAGGGGTCAATTACCTGCTTTTGACTAAGACAGCTACCTTTTAAAATCCTACCTTCAAGGAAAAAACATAAAGGTGAATTTAAAAAAGATAATTTAAACTAGATTTGGTACCACTTCCAGAATGATAACCGGGATATAGAATAAAATTATTTTTAAATAAAATTAAAGCTGTAAAGCTCTGCTCTATTTTCCAAAGGAATGGCAGAAGAATATCTTAGAAGATTTATTGAGTTTGTTACACAATGTATATGCAACTATGTTATCAGATACCTCTATCTGAATATTTCACAATCACTTCAAAATTAACATGTTTGAAACCTAACATCATCATCTCCCTCCAACTTGCTAAGCTGCCTGTATTCTTCATCTAGTTAATGGAATATCTCTTCACTCATGTGCCCAAGCCAGAAAGAAACATGGGAGTCATCTCTATCTCTCTCCCCCTTACTCCATACATACCAACAAACACCTAGCCTTGTACATTTTATTCTCCCATCCTCTTATATTTGTTCCCTTCTCTCTTGCACCATTGCCAATGCCAATGCCAGTGTCCAGTTTCACTGGTCTCCTTCCCTGAGCTCATTCTCTTTTATCCACCAGATTTCTGACAGAGTGATTTTTCTTAAAAGCAAAACCAATATCACTCATTTTTCAGTATTCTTCAATGGTTAAAATTTGCATCTCTTCAATGGATAAAATTAGGCCCTTTATGGTCTGGCCCTTTATTCGTCATTCATTCATTCTATTCATTCATCAAGTATTTACCGAATCTTTTTTGTGCCAGGCACTATTCTAGGTGTTAAAGATACAACAGTACACAGACAAAAGTTGCATCTCATCATTTCCCACTCTCCTTCAACCCTTCCTTCCCACCACTAACAAGTGTTCTTGCCTTTGAGAAATAGTGAGCCACTTGCACTCTATTGAAGAAGCCTTGCTATTTCATAGAAATTTCTATTCATCTTTCAGGTCTCAATTTAAATGCAACTTTGTCACTTAAGACTTCCCTGAACCTCCTGTGCACTTTATGAATATTCATATTTTGTTTGTGTTTCTATCTTTTCGCAACGGTGGTTCAACATCCGCAAATCAATCAATGTGGTAGAGCACATCAATAAAAGAAAGAATCATATGATCCTCAATTGATGCAGAAAAAGCATTTGACAAAATACAACATCTATTACTGATTAAAACTCTTCAGAGTATAGGGATAGAGGGAACATTCCTCAGTGTCATTAAAACCATCTATGAAAAGCCCACAGTGAATATCACTCTCAATGGAGAAAAGCTGAAAGCTTTTCCCTTAAGATCAGGAACACGACAGGGATGCCCACTCTCCCCACTATTGTTCAACATAGTAATGGAAGTCCTAGCCTCAACAATCAAACAACAAAAAGATAAAAGGCACCCAGATTGGCAAAGAAGAAGTCAAACTCACCCTCTTCGCAGATGACATACTTTATGTGGAAAACCCAAAAGACTCCACCCCTAAATTACTAGAACTCATACAGCAATTCAGCAATGTGGCAGGATACAAAATCAATGCACAGAAACCAGTTGTTTTTCTGTACACTAACAATGTAACTGAAGAAAGAGGAATTGAGGAATCAATTCCATTCACAATAGCAACATAAACCATAAAATACCTAGGAATAAACCTAACTAAAGGGGTAAAGGATCTATACTCTAGAAACTACAGAACACTCATGAAAGAAATTGAGGAAGACACAAAATGATGGAAAAATATTCCATGCTCTATCCACTGACAGTAAGTGCCATGTGCATAGGGATAATGTCTTTGGACACAGAGTTGGCAAGGGCAGTGCCTTTATTAAATGAAATGAGTGAATAAAACGACACAGCTTTCCTCAATTGTTAATTGTTTCTAGTAATCAAATAACTTTTTCCTGATCTCCCACAATTATATGCAAAGTAATAAAGAAGAGTTTACACAAGCAGCTGTTACTCCCAATTATGACACAAGCGATGATTAATCTGAGCCCCATGTGAATGCGAGCCTCAGAGGTTTGCCATCTTTCTATTTGACATTTATTTCATTATAAGTTGACTTCATGAGTAAAATTTTGCCCTCTGTCCTGGGGCATATTCCCATACTTAAAATGCAAAATAATAAATATTTCAAAATACACTCAGGGTATGTCAGCAAGCACAGATTTTATGTAAAAGGATATTACACCACAGCAGAACTTCTTTGTTATCTTACAAAGACAGTCTATAATGATGCATCTTGAATACTAACCTACTATGAATGCATTAAAAAAATCTCAAATCAGTATATAATTGCCTACATATAAAGCCAACCCTGACAACATTTTAAGGGCTGTAGTAAGAGATTCAGGCTCTCACTAGGCAAGCTGATTTTTGAGATAAAATGTTATCTGATTTCTTCATTCACTTGTTAAACATATGTCCAAATATAAATCAGGAAAACATTAGAAATGCATTGCTAAAGCAAAAATGAAAAGTTAAGATATCGTAGACCAACTCCTTCCCAGTTAAACAGGTTGGAACACCAGTGGTGCTGTGAGGGGGTGGCCATCTGTCAGTACATAAAGGACTTTGTGTTTGCACATAAAGACGTTGCTCAACCCACATCTGGCTTCCATAGCCAAGTTCTACCCTCACTAGGGCAACTCCCACTGAAAATAGGGGCATAAAGAACAGGGAGATGAATTTTTTAAAAGCCAGCTGTTTGTTCATGAGCATTAAATGTATAAGAGAATCAGGATAGAATTGAGTCCACTATTCTATTCATTTTTAAAAAGAGAACAGGGAGGTGGAAACAGGAAAGAATTTTGAGTATATGTTAGGAGCTCAGATTTCTCATCTCATTGTATAATCTTAGGAAATTCACTTAAATTTGCATGGTTTTTTTCTTCTGATAAGGTCTTCTCAGCCCTCTGCCTTCCCAAATCATAACTTAGAAGGTGCATCTCAGTTCCCACCTCTGGAAAGCCTTTTTCCTTATTACTTCAGTTTATTCTTCTCCCACTCTAAACTATTCGACCTAGAAATTCAGTACGTATTTATAAACTGTTTTGTATTGGCTTCTAGTAGTTTTGTGCCCTTTAGCCTAACATAGATTATAGGCTTCCAGACAAGAGCAAAAGCAATATTGTTTTACTCCAAAATTTTTGCTCCTCTTTGTGAGTTACCAATTCTATAATCTAATATACAATTTATGTAATTTTAGTATATATAAACTAATATATCCCAAACTCTAGTTTCAAGTTGCAAATGTTTCAATCCCAACACTTTTACTTACTGGTTATTACCTCATAAGTTGGGCAATTTACCTAACTTCCAATTTTTTCCTGTGCAAATGAGAATTATAATAATAGTGCTTAGCTGATACAACTGCTGTATCAAACTGCTACATGCAAATCAACTGCTACATGGAAACAAAGGGCTTGGGATAGTGCCTAGCACGTGTTCAATTAACTTTATTATTATTGTTGTTGTTGCTATAATAAAATATAGATTGTCAGTGTGCCTGGGTGGCTCAGCTGGTTAAGCGTCCAACTCTTGATTTGGGCTCGGGTCATAATCTCAGGCTGTGAGATCAAGCCCCGAGTCAGGCTCCAAGCTGGACATGGAGCCCATTTAAGATTCTTTTCCTCTCCCTCTGCCCCTCCCCACTTATTCCCTCTCTCTCAATCAATCTCTCTCTCTCTCTCTCTCTCTCTCTCTCTCTCTCTCTCTCTCCCCCCCCCTTAAAAAACAAAAGAAAATATAGATTGTCCAATTTTAAGAGGTTTAATATGCTTGTGGAAATGGAGGAAGATAATTTAAACTTTGTTTCCTGTTAGAATGAACAATTTCTTCTTTAGCCTACCAACAAAAACAAATACCCCAATCCCTCCTCATGCACAACACAGGTGGACTTAATCCTCCTCTTTGGTGAGTCACCAATTCTATTCATCATGTTTTTAAAAAATAGGCTCAACCTCTAGGGAGTTTTTGAGCTGAATCTATGTTCCAGTCACAATGTAAGTGGGGAGACACACACAGACACACACACACACACACACACACACACAATTTAAGTCTCATAAAAATCCTTCATGTCACATATATTATTTTACAGATGAAAACACTGAGGCTCAGAGAGGTCAGATATCTTTTTTTAATTTTTTTATTATGTTATATTAGTAACCATACAGTACATCATTAGTTTTTGATGTAGTGTTCCAAGATTCATTGTTTACATGTAACACCCAGTGCTTCATGCAATATGTGCCCTCCTTAACACCTATCACTGGGCTCACCCATCCCCCTACCCCGCTTCCCTCTGAAACCCTCTGTTTGTTTCCCAGAGTCCACAGTCTCTCGTGGTTCGTCTCCCCCTCTGATTTTCCCCCTTCACTTTTCCCTTCCTTCTCCTAATTGTCTTCCATGTTATTCCTTATGTTCCACAAGTATGAAGGTCATACAGTTAGTAGGGGGTTAAACCCAAGAATAGAATCAAAGTCACTAATTTCAGATTCCACTTCCTTGCTACTACACATGCGCTACTTGCCTACAATTTCCTTTTTCCTTAACTCATATATAATTTATAGCACAGCAGAACACAGAGGTGTTTCTTCAGAGTTCACGCACATGTTCTTGCCAAAGTACATAGTCCTGCAACTTCCCATTTCTGTTCTTCTGGTCTTATGTCAATTTAACTTCCTTTCTGGTAGCAAGAAATGCACTGTTTACAGCTGGATTTAGAACTCCCGAACCTTCCTTCTAAAGACTTCCTTTCGGTACAGGTTTTTAAAGGACTTCGGTGATATGCTGTTTGTTCTGACAAATTGCCTGACATTCTGAAATAACACTGTTAAAATTTTTTAATTAAATATTACTCTGCAGTAAACCCATAGAAAAGGATTATAGATTTATCTCAAAAAAATTAATATACCTAACTTTGAGGCCATAGACAATCAAGAAATAGGGCAAGTAAAACAAAGATTAGTGGGAGCGAGGAGGAAAGCTTATTGGAAGAGAGGTCAAGAAACTAAAAGGCCAAAGCACTGAGATCATTTACAGATACTGAAATCATCCAGGATTATGACAGATGTCATGGCAGAGAGACAACAGTGAGCCACGGGTAAGAAATCAGGGGTAGTTCCTGGTACGGGAACAGCAACACAGAGTAGAACAGCATGCTCGGTTGCTAAGAGCTTCGGAGGCAGGGTTTTTAGAAAGGGAGAGGGGAGAGCACTCTGCAAGTGGCAATGAGGACCAAGGAAGATTATCTACTCCAACTCCAGGTCCAGAGATAAGAACAAGAGAGAGAAAACAGACATCACTTTTAAGGGCTGCAGGGGAAGCAAGGTCCTTCCAGATGTCAATTAGAAGATGATGATAAAGGATGTGAGAAATCGACATACCTTGACTATATGCAGATATTATAAAATTACATGTTATTCATAAAAAAAGACCTACTAAGGATAATAGAATCCATCAGGTACACAGAGAAAACAGTCCATATAGATCGAGTAATAATAATAATAATAATAATAATAATAATAATAATATGGGTATCTTCTCCTTCCTGCTTAACATCAATCATCCATTACTCAAAATCATATATTCTACATGAAATGCCAATAAAGAACCTATTTTCCAATATTTCAAATGAAAATAATTACAATTCATTACATATCAACCCAAAACTACAAGCCAGCTTCGTAGGGTGTAACTAATACACAGTAAAGCACCTGTAAATAAGTAGCAAACTCCCACGTTTGGATGTAAAATGCCCATAACATCCCTTCCTGATCCAAAGCAATTCCCATGGTTGCTACCAGGGTGCAGTAACATGCTGCACATCCTCTTTGTTGACGTGTGGTGCACTTTACAGATTGTTTACATGGGATTCCGACACCATACCGATTACATCTGGCATTTAACACAAGACTTCCCATATGTTACTTTGTTTAAAATATTGTATATGGCATTACTGAGTTTCTGGGATATAAATACAGATTTTTCTTATATAACCATCAGCCAAAACACACTGAATTGAGAGATAAGAACATTCTAAGATATTTGGGTGTTAAATACCAAGAGCCTTTCTACTAAGAAAAACAGATGTGTAATTATGAAGTCATTCTGCTTCACGGAATAAGCACTTGCTTATTATATTTCTTCAACTGGATTGAATGGTAACTTTAGTGTGTAAGCTTATACAAGTTAGCCATACCCCCTAAACATCAAAATTCTCATATTCAAACAGTGGGAAAATAACAGTGCTCTCCTCAAGGGAGTTTTTTGAAAATTAAATGAGATAATGAACGTAAGTGATCTAGCATACAGTATGTGCTCAAAAAATGGTTCCTACTATTATTTTTATTGTATGTCTAGAAAGTATAGATTGTAAAAATTTACACATGCATTTTCTTGTTTGATCCTTAAGACAAAACAACTCTATACAGGAGAGAAACAGGACATGGATTATTACCATCACTTCACAAATTAAAAGATAAATGCTTTAAAAAAGTAAAGTAACTTTCCCAAAGCTACGTGGTTACCTGGCAATATCTACCAGGACTGGAACCCTAAACCAGGGGTTGGCAAACTTTTTCTTAAAGAGCCAGACAGTAAATATGTTAGGTTTGCAGGCCACGCAGTCTCTGTTGCAACGAGTCAACTCCGCCACTGCAGCACAAAAGCTCACAGATGATATATAAACAAGTGAGTCACCTGTGTTCCAGTGGCACGTTACTTACAAAAGCAGCAGCGGGCTGGATTTGGTTCACGGCTGTAGTTTACAGACCCCTGCCCTGGATCTTTGAGTTACTAGTCCAATGCACTTTTCCACTACTCTCTAGTTACGACCTATTTTCAGAACAGTGTTTAGCCTATGTCACTTAAAGACACTAACTGTCAGGGGGAAAAAATCAGAAATAATTTATACGACTGCCTGGGTGGTTCAGTCACTTAAGCATCCAACTCTTGGTTTCAGCTCAGGTCATGATCTCATGGGTGGTGGGATCAACTGAGTCCCTTGTAGAGCTCCATGCTCAGCAGAGAGTCTGCTAAAAGATTCTTTCCCTCTGCCACTCCCCCCTTCACATGCCACCTCTCTCTCTCTGTCTCTAAAATAAATAAATAAATCTTTTTTTTAAAGATATTATTTATTCATTTGTCAGAGAGAGGGGGAGAGAGCATAAGCTGGCAGAGTGGCAGGCATAAGCAGAGAGAGAAGCAGGCTCCCCGCTGAGGAAGGAGCCAGATGTGGGACTCAATCCCAGAACCCTGGGATCATGACCTGAGCCGAAGGCAGCCACTTAACCAACTGAGCCACCCAGGCGTCCCAATAAATCTTTTTTAAAAAGAAATAATCTGTAAAAGACCAATGGAAACAGTAAGATAGTACATGAATTTTATTTTATTTTTTTTTAAGATTTTATTTATTCATTTGACACAGAGAGAGAGATTACAAGTAGGCAGAGAGGCAGGCAGAGAGAGAGGAGAGAGGAGGAAGCAGGCTCCCTGCTGAGCAGAGAGCCTGATGTGGGCCTCGATCCCAGGACCCTGGGATCATGACCTGAGCCGAAGGCAGCGGCTTTAACCCACTGAGCCACCCAGGCGCCCGATAGTACATGAATTTTAGAATTACTGTTTTTCCCTCCTCTCCAGCTTTTAAAATTCTCTCTCAATGCTCCCCTTATTTCTTTCTTCTCTAATAAAGCGGTTTTGCCTAGAAGCAGTTTGGCCTAAACACTGTTTTATCTCTCCAAGGTGCTCAAGAAAAAATGTGTTTGTAGAATCTCATTCTAAAGGAAGCAGTAGTCATGCCATTAGATATGAGAATAAGCAAACTTATCCAAATCTCATCTTTTAAAATGGTAAGAAAGTTGAACCTTCTAAGGATAACTTGTGCATGGATGCTTTTAAGGGAGCAAAGGGAGCAATGATAAGCAACTACTATATTCTCAGTCTCAAATAACAGAATGATTATCAGTTTTCTCATTATAGAAGCTGCATGACATGGTAATAGGGACACTGGGCTTCGAATTCGGAATTCTTCGTCTGCCGCCACTTAGTATCCTTGTGATTTAAAAACCCACATAAAAAGAGTTCCAAAGATTAAAACAATAACTATTTTAAAATATCAACCATCATAAGCATTGATTATTGTTGCATTATAAATTTCTCTTTGTTTTTAAGATTTTATTTATTTGAGAGAGAGCAAGAGCTAGAGAAAGATAGCATAAGCGGGGGGGGAGGGGGAGAAGGAGAGGGAGAAGCAGATTCCCCCCTCAGCAGGAAGCCCCATGTGGGACTCAATCCCCGGACACTGGGATCATAACCTGAGCTGAAGGCAGATGCTTTAAAAAAAAAAAATGAAGGCAGACGATTAATGGATTGGGCACCCAGGCACCTAAAATTATAAACTTCTTCATCAAGTTCACATCCATATTTTTAAGAGGTACAATATGATACAATATTGCATATCATGTGTATAGTATGATTTATAACTACTGCTTGTATAAAGAAACTTCTGCCAAAGAGCTAAAAGTTCTTCAAAACTATTTCCTCATTTAAACCAACAGTATTCCTTTGAAATTAAAACAAACCAGAATGTATTGTGTGATGTGTGCTAGGCATTTTACGTGCATCTATCCATTTAACCTTCAAAACAAACTTGAGGAGAAAGTGAGGCTCAGAAAAATGAAATAACTTGCTGAAAGCACAAAGCTCCAAGTGGCAAAAGATCTTGGATCTATACCCAAGTTAGACTTATTGTAAAGCTTATGTTTTTGTCATTACATAAAACTGTCTCTTTAGCTTTTTGATTTGGGGTTCACAAAAAGCTAGGTGCCTTATACAAGGTCAAAGAATAATTACTTTCAATTTTGTAGAAGGCAAATCCTCAGATGGTGGGACACTGTTCTACTGTATTAAGTTGCCTCCAAATAACATACTATTTTAAAGGTAATTTCCAGATAATTCCTGCTTAATCAAGTTTTAGTCCCCCAAACTATGCTGGTGAAACCAGTCTTTCCCCCACTAGTAAGAAAAATTAGGATATTACCAACTTTAAGCCTTAGATGTTCAAATAAACAGTTTCAACATTTGGATAAGAGAAAAAATAAAGCAAAGAGTAAGTTTCCCAAAAATCCAATGGCATGTGAATAAACATAACAAGAACGTTTCCACTGGAAATGCCAGGAAGTTATCACTTCCAAAAGGAGATTGCTTTCTCAATAATTTTTTCCATGAAATTTAGAGAAATTATCACAAAGCAAAATTGGTGACCCAGGTGCTTTTGAAGAACTAAATCAGTAAATTAGAGACTTTTTAATTTTGATATTAAATACACAAAGTGAGGAGATACAAGTATATGAAATATTTTATAAATCTCTGCCTCCCTTCCCCCTTTATTTAAACCACTCTGGTCCTTGAGAACAAGAGCCTCCACCCTCTGCTGCTTACCTGCTGCAGAGTGCACTGAGGGCTCCGTTTGGACTACAGTCACATGGCAGACAGAGCTCAGAAGTGTGATTCAGGTAAAAGCCCTCCCTGCAGGTGTCACAGCGGAGCCCTTGATAAGGTGGCCGACACTCACACTGCCCTGTGGTCTGGTTGCAGCGATTCACATCCAGGCTTCCCACCACAGAGCAGTTACATGCATATTCTATAAAGGAGAGAAGGGAAGAGACATCAGTAACTAAGATTTAATGCTTTCTTAATAAAATAAATGCTATTTTATTTTTCCTAGTAAGTGTTCATGACAATTTTGTAAGGATGGAAAAAGAAAGAATTCAGGTTCAAATTCAGCTGCTGCCCCATTTATTTAAGATGGGAAATATAGACAGTCAAGTATGTAAAAGTATACATCACTCATAATTATGAAGTTAACATTCTCAATGTCCTTGCCAGTATTCTTTATCTTCTGGCCCTCCTACCCTACACTCCAGTATAGGGGAGTGGGGAGAATGGGGGAAATCCTGCATACTACTCAGTGTTTCTGGACTGGAAACCTCTAAAGGCCTATGCTTACCTACATGGCACTGAGATCACATGCTGGAAATGGCAACATGTTAAATAATGAATAGTCCCATTGTACAGCAGCAAAAGTCTAAGGCTCAAATGGTCTACCACGGTCACTTATACAGGTCAGACAAAATTGTGCTAGAGCTAGAATCATAAACTAATATACTCTTCCCAGGAAAGAATTTATGGAGAGTTGAAACTTTAAGGTAAGGAAAGGATAAACAATAAATCCCAGATGAGAAAGTTTACACAGTCATCCTGATCAGTGGGCTAAAACCAATCACAGCTTGAACCTCTTTCCTAAGTTTTAAGATTTAGAAAATAAACTTTCCTTTAGCTCCATTTCAAAGAGTTCTTTGGATGAAAATATTTAGAAGTCCTTGGCTTTAGCCTCTAAACGTAGATGTATTTAAAGGTCAGCTCAAATTTGGTTTTTGCTATTGTTTACACTCATTTTATCAAGAAAATATTTTCAACATGGTTTGACACAGTATCAACACAAGACTTTGTGAGCATGTGAAAAGCAAAGTCAACTGCAGATAAAACCTTGTACACAGTCTAGGAAAAGCCCAATTCCCAAATAGCTACAAACCTAGGTTTAACAAGCCTCCTCCCCAAAATCTAGCACAAATTATACTTCTGAGTAGGTAAGGCACTATATGAAATGGCATTATATTGGTAAAAATTTAGCTTGGAAAAATAAATCTTTAATGCCATTTCTGGTGATTTTTTAAAAGTTACTGAATAACTGCAAATCCAGGGTCTTAAATAGAATGTTATAAAGGCATTTCCTTCTCTAGTCTGGAAAAGGAAATTAAAATTCCTAATATCATCACAAGCCACTTATCCACACAAGTCAAAGCAAATGATTCCACAGAGAAATTCCAACTTGGCCATGCCCATACCAATCCATACATCCCACTTTTCTTCTGTTCCTAACATTTGTGGTCAGCTTATCTCTCTGCTCTTTTCCTCTCTTCTAATTTGTAAATAGATCAAATGAATGAATATACATATATTGATGAGTAATTTACTTTATGCATAATTCAAGCATGAGTAGTAAATTAGTTACAAATCTCAGAGAAGAATTCAAGATTTCTTCAACTCCAAACTTAGGAAAGGTATCAGTCAACTTTCCCAACTCAGTCAACTTTCTTATTTTTACTAGGCTATGTAAGCATGATATTTCTTTGACGGAGTTACTTGTTTTCACATTATTTCTAGCGTTTGGGGTGTGTATGTGCGTGTGTGTGTGTGTGTGTGTGTGTGTGTGTGGCTTTTGTAAATAAGGAAGCCATGTTTAGTGGTCTGAAAATTTGCCAATGACAACTTCATGGTAAGACCTACACTCCACCAAAAATGACCAGAATGCTTAAAATAACATTTTTCTTCCAAATCTGGCAGGATTTCAACATACATCCAATTCCTCCTGCTGGACCAATTTCATCACAAGATAACTAACCAAATTATGCTGGTGTGGGCAGAACTAGCTCAAGAAAAATGAACAGATTAAGAAAAAAGTCTAACAATTATCATATGATCTCTCTGATATGAGGAACTTGAGGGGCAAGGTGGGGGCTCGTGGGGGGTAGGGAGGGAAAAATAATGAAACGAGATGGGATCGGGAAGGAGACAAACCATAAGAGACTCCTAATCTCACAAAACAAACTGAGGATTACTGGGGGGTGGGAGGGTAGGGATAGGGTGGATGGGTTATGGACATTGGGGAGGGTTTGTGCTTTGGTGAGTGCTGTGAAAGGTGTAAGCCTGATGATTCATAGACCTGTACCCCTGGGGCAAATAAAAAAAATTTTTTTAAAGTCTAAGACTGAGAATTTTAGTCTATTATTTCCTTACTAATGTTCTTACATCCGATACCTGNTTTTTACAGTCTAAGACTGAGAATTTTAGTCTATTATTTCCTTACTAATGTTCTTACATCCGATACCTGAATCAGTGATCCCAATTAATTAGATAAGTATTTTAATAACATAATTCATCTAAAAACTTGGAAGAAAAAATAGTTTTTAAATAAAGTTCTAATGGATAAACTTCAGTACGAATCAAGTTAATTAGCTATTTATACTTCCATAGAGCCTAGTCAATCTCTTCAATATCCTCTGAACATATTCTTTTTAGTCTCATCTTTGGACCTATGCTCCTCCTTGAAATGCTCTCTACTCTTCACATACTCAAACCTATCCCCTATTTCAAGGGTCAGTTGAAACTTACTCCTCCTCAAACTTTAATTCTATTACCCCTAGTGTGAATCTGTAAAAACATCTACTATCTATAACTCTCATATGCCAATACTTTGAAGAGGCAGGAAAGTGAAGCAGTTATGAGTACAGTCATCAGGGCAGACAGCTATAGGTTAAAGTCCAACTGTCATTACTAACTTTATGACCTTAAAGAAGTTAACTACCCTCCTGTGCCTTCCTTTTCTTGTCTGTAAACAGGGCATAATATAGTACCTATTACACTCAGCCCCACCCAACACCTAAGCTGGAGGTAGTTTGGGGTACTGTGAGAAGTAATAGAACAGCTGGAAGAAAGAGATACCAGATAACATAAACAACAATTCAGATGTCAGATTCATAGGCCACAGCTTGCCCTGTGGACAAGAAAGCCTGGGTTTGGGTTTGTTACCATGGCGGTTTTTGACAATGTTTAGGAAATGGAATTAGTGTCCTGACATTCAGAAATCCAAGTTGTATGTTATCTAGGTAGAAAATAAGGGGCATAATATGTATCCTGGGCTTCATATAGTACCAATATGGGTGACTACAGATGCAATGATGAAAACAGAAGGGTTGAGGATGTGGTTTTAGGGAGGATGAAAAAGAGCATTTATTGATTATATGCCCCTTGTATTAATCATCCTAGCAGGAGTGGGATACATGGCAAATATTTCAGCAAGAGGGACAACCCTCGTGCCAGGAAGGGGGTGGATTTATGAAGACAAAATTCACTATCACGTTAACATTCCTCCCCAAATTAACCAAAGGAAAGGAAGTTAAAGCAAAGCATACCAAATGCCAGGGAACATGTGCATCTTTTCTGTTTGGAGCTTGGAATCTGAGGTCCTATCCCAGTGACTGACCTCAAATGAAACGACCCAAGTTAAATGAATAGGCTGAGAAACAGTGATAAAATGTAAAGCACTATGAATCTCCAATAAATTATGTCAGGATAACTTGTTAGCTTGTAAGAAGAGTAGAAACTCAGAACCTTCACAGTTCTTGACATTCATATAGAACCAGACAGGAGTTAATGCAGAAACAATGCAATTTACTAGGAAGTTGGCAATATGAAGAAGAAGAAGAAAGGAATTTCAATTGATAGAAGCAGGGGGAAGGACCTATAGCCAAGAACAAGAGATGAAGTGCTGACTTTTTAATGAGATAGAATCTTAGACAGCAAAGCAGCACAAAGGAGTCAGTGACATGACTGATGGTAAGTCACTAGTATGGATGTTAATGGGAAGCAATATGAAGAGGACACAAAAACTAATCACGGACAAGACTGGATGAAATGCCAAAAATCTCATTTGGCAGCCTAAGAGTACATATGAAGTAAATTCTCCATCAGTTGAGCTGTGGGTTTCCTTTCAATGCCCTGTGATTTTTGGGAAAGCTCTATAGAGAAATAATTAGAGGAAAGTAACATAAATGTTAGCAGGGAGATGGCAATCTTTGGCAATATTTTTTCTTTTTGTTTGACTTCTGAAGAGCAATGAAATACTTTGAAGAGCGATGAATTGAACCCTAAGGAAGAATAAGAAACTAAAATCTGGTGCCAAACTATTTGAAAATAGAAATATAAAGGCCCAGAGAAGAGACAATAACTTGGAATTCTTCTCTGAGAACTTGAACATACATGATGATTTTGTAGTAAAAGTATCCAAAGTAATCATTGCATTTAAGTCAAATACTGAACTTTTTCGAACATTCCTTACCAAGGGCCAGGAAGATGAATATTCTCAGCAATGAAAAATAAGTACAGAGTAACTTTGTTTAGAAGTCTCATAAACTCCCCCACCGCCTTTGTGCACAAACACCGTACTACTGGTAAGAGATTGTCTCCATGCACATACTAAAGACCTTTTCTCATATACCTGCTAGTCGTCTTTCTGCATCCAGCTCTTAACCACCTCATGTCACTGCTCAGTAAAAATTTTACCATATCTTCTAGTGAATTTTAATTGTGTTTTGGTATCTGCAGCTACTTTGATGGTAGTTTTTAGAAAAATATCAATTATGATACTATGTCCCAATTAATGTGTCCTCTCTCCCTAACTCTTTTTGAAGTCCTTTCTGAATGTTGTAATTAACTATGAGGTCTGAAACTCAGGCAATTTGGTACAATAGAGGGTTAGCCTTTTGCAGATAAAAAAAAAACTATACAAGCAGCAAATAAAAGATCTGAATAAGAAAATGAAAAAATTATGTCCCCAGTCAATTCATGATGCAAATGTCATAGAACAAAGAAATGTTCGTTGATAAGAGCACTGTTACTGAACCAAAATGATTACAAAGCAAGTATTACATTTATGCATAGATACTGGAAAAAGATTTGTAAATATAATTAACACAGAGCACTCACAGGACTCTGATGCAGGAATATAGCCTGAAATTCTATCTATAGCCTCTTGCAAAAATGTGGAAATACCTTTGCAAAACTCAATTTCCAACTCCTTTTCATTCCTTCAACAAAGATTTCACTCTTGTTTTCAGTATCTTCAGATATCGAAAGAAAAAAAATTATCTATTAAGAACATTTTTTTAAAAACTTCTCTAGGCTATTTCAAAACTTTTCGTTCTTCCTCATATTCAGAAGACATACAAAATGTATTATAATATTTACTGATGTGTCTTCTGTCCAATTTCAAAGTAGCAAAATCTAGAAGGCATGTATTTAAAATGTATCAAGGCTCAGCACTTAATCTTATAACCAAAATTTAAAACATTAATAGAACTGAATACCATATGAGTAAATTTTTTGGATGTAAATTTTAAAAGAAAAAAAGTTTGTTGTTTTTTTCTAAGCAATAGGGTTTTACTAGACTCCAGTTTTTTTGTTTGTTTGTTCATTTGTTTTGGGTTCTGACATTTTGCAAGAAGGAAGCCTTGGTGTCCCACAAGCAACTACTTTAGCTGGACTGTGACACTAAAGTCACATGGGACCCCACTAATAATTAAAGCCTTTTGCAAAGCTAATGTTACGATTAAGATAGCAAGAACTGATGAATGCTTCAGTTGATTACTGCACAAAAAGTTGTGGAACATTTTAGGATTTAAAATGCTATTTAACTGGGACACCCGGGCACTCAGTCAGTTAAGCATTCGACTCTTAATTTTGGTTCAGGTCCTGATCTCAGGGTCATGAGATCCAGCCGAGAGTTACAGCATAGCCTCCTTGAGATTCCCTCCCTCCCTCCGCCACTGCCCCTTCCATTTACCCCCACCCCAGTTCCCACACATGCATGTGCTCTTTCTTTCTCTAAAATAGATTAATTAATTAACTAATAATAAAATAAATAAATAAAATGTTATTTAAAAGAAGTAGAATCTTTTTCCTTTGGCTCCAATGTCTTTGGTTATAACTGCTCCCGTGTAAAATGAAGGAGAAGAAGAAAAAATAAGATAAAGATGTATAGGATTCCCATCCCTTTTTCATACACAACTATTTCTTTTCCTTTGAGATTCATCATTAAAAGCCCTACTCTGTTTAAACAAACACCAGGGAAATGCATGTAAGAATAATGACTTTGGATCTACCCAGTCTGTCTTTTCCACAAACCTAGGATAATATCTACAAAAATAATATATCTCCTGCTTTTCAAATCGAAAAGAAATAGAAAAATAATTGTCAGAATCAATAGTAGGAATACTTAATTCAAATTCTGCCTATACATCAAAAGAATACAAAACAACAAATAATAATACTGTCTTGACTACAGGCCTGATTTCCAAAGTATATGGTGCATTTATTTCAAAATGTACTTTTTACTAGGCCCATATTCCATCTTTGTAAGTTTAGAGTAAAGGAATCTTGGAAAGCCCTCATTCTAGAGAAAAGCAATTATCAACACAGAATTTTTATTTTTATGAAAGATCTTACTCTAGCATAACACTGATACTCAAATTACACTTCACATTTATGTTATGCCAGGGTAGGATCACAAATCTTTGCAAAACTGGGAAACTCAATATTCAAACTGATTAGTTTCTTGCATTAAACCAGACTTCACAGAAATATGGAAAGTTTTAAAGCCACAACTTTTAAAGAAAAGCTTTAAGTTTTACCTTTTAAAATAAAAATGTATCCATTAAAATTCCCAGTCATAATTCACTGTCACAAAACATTTCTTCTACTTTATGGTAGACACATGGGAAAAAAGTGGGTAACCACGACACAGGTTTTGTAGAAAATTTTCTGCCTCACATTTAAGGGCCATGTTGTTAGTGCTTGCCCTGGCTCACTGCCAGTTTTCCACAATTCAAAGACAATTCATCTAATTAATGAGACAAAATGACAAGTTCTGGGAAAGGCTGTCACAACCAGCTTTCACTACTACTAATAACCAAGATGATATGACCAGTTACTGAGCATGCATTACATGCATATCCAACACCACACTAAAAATTTCACATGTACACATCCCTCAGTCTTTACCACAATCCTGCGAGGTAGGTGTCTTGAAGGAGGAACATAAGTCTTAGGGAAATGAAATTGATCACACAACCAACCAGTACTGGAGAACAGATTGTAACCCAAACTGAAGAACTCCAAAATCCATGTCTTTTCACTATGAGGAACTCCTATCAAAACAAGTACAAAAAAACACTGGGCAGACCCAGGACATCTTACAACCAGAATTTGCTGCTAATTAACCAGCTCTGTGACCTTCAATAAGTCTAGCTGCTCTCAGTTTCAGTGTCTCAATCTATAAAATGTGGATAATTCTTGTCATCTGCATTTATGAAATAGCGATAAAGCTAACATAATATATACATGGTCGTTATGCTAAAAACTGTAAGACACTGAAGGGGGGAAGCATTAAAAAGACCCAAATAAATAGAGAGACACAACATAACAATTAAATCTATAGTCTGTGAACCCCAATCAAAATCCCATCAGGATTTTTTGGTAGGTTTCATAAGCTGACTCTAAAATAAATTTTTTAAAAAGTAAAGAAATTTGAACAGCTAAAGAAGAATAAAGTTGGAAGACTTTCAGTAATTTCAAGACTTCAAAGCTAAAATAATCGAGACAATGTGTTATTGTTGAAAGAAAAGACACAAAGGTCAATGGAACAAAACAGCGCAGGAATAGACCCTCATAAATATCCTCAACTAATTTTCGACAGGGTGCAAAAGAAATTCAAGGGGAAAGGATTGTTTCGTCAATAAATAGTGTTGGAACAGTTGGTGCCCCTATGCAAAAGGCTGAACTTTGACCTAACCTCACACCTTGTTCAAAATTAACTCAAAATAGATCACAGCTCCAAATGTAAAATGTAAAACTACAACACCTCTAGAAGAAAACATAGGAGAAAATGTGGTTGATCTCAGACTGGGCAAAGAACTTTTAGATACAACACCAAAAGTAAAATCCATAAAAGGAAAATTTATAAATTGAACTTTATTAAAATTTAAAACGTTTGCTCTTTACAAAACTACTAAGAGAATGAAAACACAGTCACCAACTGTGTCCAAATCACCTGTCAAAGGACTTGTGTCAAGAATATACAAAGAACTCTCAAAACTTAACAGTAAAAGAAACCCACAATTTTAAAATGGGTAAAAGGTCTAAACGGACACTTTACCAAAGAAGGTGTATGTATAACAAACACTTGAAAAGATGCTCAACATCCTTTATTAGGAAAATTCAAGTTGAAACCATAATGACATACTACTACACACTTAACAGAACAACTAAATTTTAAAAAACGGGCAGTGCCCAGTGCCGATAACAGTGCTGAGCAACTACAACTCTTCCATGTTGCTAATAGGAATCCTTAGAAAGCGATCTGGCCATTTCTTATCAATTTACATTTACACCTACCATATGCCTTTCCATTTACTCAGTCTTCCTCTATATGTCTCAGCAAAATTTTATAACTTAAAAATATATGTATGAGTTTCATACATATCTTGATGAGATTATTCCTAAACCTTTTATCATTTGTGGTAGTAGTGGCAGCATTAGTGTGACTTTTTCTCCATTATCTCTTCTAAGTAGTTATTAGCTACAAATACTTATAACTTCGGTGGGTTTTTTTTTTTTTTTGGAGATACATAGTCATTTTGATGAACTCTCATTATTTCTAATGGTTTCTGCCTTGATTCTTTTGAGTAAGACTTCTATTTTCAGTTACATGGAGGTCTTCCACTGAAGGTCATATCTTACCTGGTTATCAATAGATATAATTCTGAGTTTCTTCAACCACAACAGTTTATTGGTAAAATAGAGCAAAACATTTCACACAACTGATTATCTTAATCCCTAGGTCAGCCCTGTTATTAATTATAATAAAAGTAATTACCACTTACTATTACCTACAATGTCTCAGGCTTTATCAGTCACACATTTGACTTGAATAAACACTTTGCTTCACAACAACCTTGCAAGAGGTGTTTATAAATAGGGAAACGAGAACTTAGAGAAGCGAAGTCACTGCCCAAGACCACAGAGTTACTGTATGTGGTGAGACAGCATTCAGACCCAGGTTTCTCTTACTCTAGTGCTCTTCCTCATTCCACTTCACCACAGAACTTTCTTCCTTTAAAAAAAGGGAAAGAGGAAGGGCAAAAACAAGAAAAAGAAATCAAAATTCCACCTACTGCTGCTAAATGCAGTTAGGTGGTTTGTTGTTATTTTTTTTTCCCGTCTGTTTTCTTTGTAAGCAGGTGACATCAATTCAAATGATTAGCAAACAGTAGGGTGGGGGGAAACAGCTGCTCAAGCTATAAAAATAATTCTCAACAGGAGAGAACGGGAGAGTTAGAACACCTTGCATTTGCTTTTGGTCAACGAGTCTTAATATATTATTCAGAGCCAAAACATACACTCATGATTTAATATTTGGGACCCGTTTATTTTATTTAAATACAATCTCATAGCTAAAATAACACTGCTAATTAGTATCTCCAGTATCTCTCTAAATTCTGGATACAGACTATGCTGAACTACAAAACTGCTACCTGAACATAGGCAAAAAAATGTTTCTTTTTGTTCCACTTTCCTGTTTGTTTGCATTTTTCAAGGCTTCTTTTTAAAAACCAATTTTGCCATTTGGTAAGACTTATTGTTTACTTTTTGGAAGGACATTTTATTCTTTCTGGATATTATCAAATTGAGAATGTACTGCAAGAATTGACCAAATACCGCTTAAATGGCTTGAAAGAATAACTATTCCATCACACTTTGAATTTATATGAACTTCTTTATTTAGAAAATGTTCACAATATCCTTCAGTTTATGGGGAGGTGGGGAGGAGGGAGGAGCAAATACAGGAAATGAATTTGTGCAACTTAAAATCTGGTTCCAGGCTATAATAGAAAGAGAGCAATCTATGAGGTCAAGGGACCTGGGTTCAAATACTGAAACCATTGTTTATGATTTTAAAACTCATGCCTTCTTTGTAAAGATTTTTTATAAAATTGGAATAATGATACCTAACTTATGAGGATGTTCTAAGAATTACGGGAAACAAGGCAAAGAGAACACCCAGGATAGGGCCTTCCCTTTCCCCACCCTACCTTTTTATTATAAGCAATCTTTTTAGCAAAGTAGAATCCTTAGATGTTACTACAGATTGCAAGAATTGAGAACAGGGACCATCAGAGATCTCTGAGTGCACTCAAATTACCCTAAATAATGTCATTAATGCCTTAATTTTGTAGCAATAGAACAGAAAGGATAAGAAAAAGAGGAGAGCTTCAATTTCAAGTGCTGCCGATTGCTTCTGAGGTTGGGATTAGATTTGCCTTAGTGTGTCTATTTACAGAGCACAGCTGAGCAACTTAAAGGCTAGCACTATTTGCTCATTGTAATACCTGGAAAATTAGTTTGGAGAAAAGAAGCACAGAGAGAGCAAGAGAAAAGGTCAACTTAAAAATACTGTCCTAAGGTACCCAGTGATTTAACCTAGAAATTTTTCCTGATTTCCAATCAAAGAAGGTTGGTCCCACATATTATAGTTTAACATTCATCCCAGCCAATTTTTAAACATATTATTAAGTGGATGGTTTGTGGATTATTAGGAATAAATATGTATTTGATTACAAAATTATGCCATGCCATCTTGGGAAAATACATGGGGTATGTAGGGACAAGTAAGTAGAGAGAAAATCTACTTATCACAGTTCTAACCGAGACTGACAGGGAGAAATAGGAAAAGAAAATACATATTAGAAAGATATACTCGGGCACTTTATCCTACATGGAACAATTCTCCAAATCAATGCCTGCTTCAAAATCACCTGGGGAGCACAATGAAACACTGATTCCTGGGTCTTATCCTACACGCATTGAATAGAAATCTCTGGTGGGGGTGGGGGGTCTTAGGAATATGCATTTTTTTTACAAGCTTCAAAAGTGATTCTGATGTACCTAAAAAGTTTGTTATAAACAAAAGGGAAATACGGAAAATTCTTGAGCACAGTAGTGACATGGCCAGAGGGGAGCTTCAGAAGTAAAAACAACAACAAAAACAAAAATAACAACAATAATGACAACAGTAATGAGCTCCACACCACTACTTAGTGCTTACTTATTTATTGGCTGATTCCATGCCAGGCACTGTTTTATGAATTTTACATCCACAAACATTTAAAACATTCAAAGGACCTATCTATAAGGTAGGTCAGGTGATAAGGGGATAAAAGAAGGAAATGGAAGCACAGGGAAAGTAAGGAATTATCCCAAAGTCAGAAGGCCAACCAATGTCCGACTGACATTAGATTACCCTTAGCAGCAGTGTGAAGAAGGGACCAGAAAGGAGGAGACTGGAGGTGGCAGATTTACTGATAATCAACTGCAGCTGTCCAAAAGGAAAATCTAAGTTTGGGCAGTGTCACTAGTAAAGATTGCTTCTGCAAACATACAGATACTTGTCTCTATATCACACAGTGAAATTAAATCTGTTTGCTTTTTAAATAAATAAACACTGCAAGGCAGAAAATATACCTGTCTGCAGTTGTCTGCAGTGCTAAAAGTTTAATAGATTTGGAGTTAAAGAGCCAATTGAAATAGCTGAGTCTTGAGTTCTTTCAAAGGACACTTAAAAGAAGTACTTTCTTCTTTTGGAACTGGAAGTGGGCTATCTTACTTTGTATGTCCTATCTAATCCTCTTACTCCTCAAAACATGTTGACAAATTCTTCCCACTCTCCTGCCACTCTTCACTATTATCAAACACTTATACAGTATAAACATTGTTCTACACTGCAAGCTGTGAAGTTCTTTGCTTCATCATCATGACTAAGCATTTGGGTAACACTTCAAATTCAAAAATCTTAAGGGCATGAGAGAGGAGAAACCCCTTTTCCAACTCCACAGCTCACTCCTGCTCTTGTTCAGGCTGTTAGAGGAACGTAATCACACCCCTTTTACATACACACACACTCTCACTCTCTCTCTCTTTCAGAGGATGTTCAAAAGAAAACTGAAATGGCCAGAAGTCAGTGCTAAAATAGATTGGGAGGCATTTTTTTATTAAATGAGAATTTGGAAGCACCAAGATGTTAAGTTCACAAACAATACAAAATACAATCCTCAGACTTCCCCTAATCATTCCCAAGGCACTAATGGAAGTTAACAATCTCAGAAGTTCTCAGGGACCAGCGGTTAATAACAAATTGAAAAAGAAATACTTTGACTCCCTCCTGCATTCCTAAAGTAATAGTCTTGGAGAAACAAACAATATTAGCCAAAATATCTAAGAGAAACAGAGGCTAAGTGAAATTTACCTCCACTCTAGTGGAATTTACCTATTCCTCCTTCACTTCTGATTTCAGGAATCCCATTCACCACCTTCTATATCTTTAAAAGCTTTCACCACACTGTTGGCAGGATTGTAAAATGGGGCAATCACTATGGGAAACATTATAGAGTTTCCTATAGGAATGTAACTACCATATGATCCAGTCATCCTACTTCTGGGTATATTATCCAAAGGAATTGAAAGCAGAGCCTTAAAGACACATTTGTACACCCCTGATCAGAACATTATTCATAATAGCCAACATGTGGAAGCAACCCTAAAAGGTCCATTGACAGATGAATGGATAAACAAAATGTGGGATATACATACAATGGAATATTATTCAGCCTTAAAAAGCGAGGGTATCCCTATGACCCAGCAATTGCACTACTGGGTATTTACCACAAAGATACAGATGTAGTGAATAGAAGGGCCATATTCACCCCAATGTTCATAGAAGCAATGTCCACAATATCCAAACTGTGGAAAGAGCCAAGATGCCCTTCAACAGACGAATGGATAAAGAAGATGTGGTCCATATACACGATGGAATATTACTCAGCCATCATAAAGGATGATTACCCAACTTTTGCATCAACATGGGTAGGACTAGAGATTATGCTAAGTGAAATAAGTCAAGCAGAGAAAGTCAATTATCATATGGTTTCACTTATTTGTGGAACATAAGGAATAGCATGGAGAAGGAAGGGAAAAATGAAGGGGGAGAAATCAGAGTGGGAGATGAACCATGAGAGACTATGGACTCCAGGAAACAAACTGAAGGTTTTAGAAGGGAGGAGGGCGGGGGAATGGGTGAGCCTGGTGATGGGTATTAAGGAGAGCACAGACTGCATGGAGCACTGGTTGTTATACACAAACAATGAATCATGGAACACTACATCAAAAACTAATGGCATAGTGTATGGTGACTAAATAAATAAATAAATAAAGGGAAGGGTATCCTGTCCCAAGCTACAACATGGATGAACCTCCAAGTCATTATTTTAAATGAAATCAGCCAGTCACAAAAAGACAAATACTACATGATTCCATTTATATAAGGCATCTAAAGTAGTCAAATCCAGAAAAACGGAGAGCAGAATGGTGTTTACCAGAGATTAAGAAGTGAAAAGAAGTAACAGGAGTTCTATTTAATCAATACGGAGTTTCAAATTTGCAAAATGAAGAAGTTCTGGAGATCTGTTTCACAACAATGTAAACATACTCAACACTACTGAACTGTACACTTACAAAATAAAAAATTTTATGTATCTTTTAATCATAGAAAAAAAAACAGGTGGGGCAGAAGCTATTATCATACAGCATGTTTGTATGCATTTCTTACTTTACCAAAGGAGCTAGGAAATTCTAAGTGCTGGGACTTAGGAATCTGATTGTCTGGTCTACCCCCTTTTTACAGGTAACCGAAGCTAAGAGTAGTAAAGTAGTTTCCCATATAACCTTTGAAGTCAGAAAGACCAGACCACAGACATTGGCTCTACCACTTAGCTGTGAGCATGGACACTGTGGGGATGCAACAATGTAGCACAAGGCCTGACACATAGTTCTCTTTCCCTTTCAGAAACTGTGATAGTTCATTCTAGAGTCAGAGCTCCCTCTGGGTTGACAATGATAAATGGAGTGACCGTTTGAAAAGGGACAGGTGAATTTTTATAAAATATTTTAACTAAAAAATATATATGTAATTTAGATCAATTCCTAAGAAATGTTGAAAGTAAGCTATCTACTTAAGTAATTTTGCTCTATTTTTTAATATTTCCTTTCCCAAAAATCTATCTAATTTTAAGGAGAGAATGACTACAGATTAAATTTAGGTGGTCATCTAAAAGAGGCTATTCCTGGAACAACCAAATCTCTCAAACAGTCCTGATGGAAATATAAACTTGTATAGGGTCTTTACAGAACCATGTGGCAATATCTAGAAGGATAATAATGTGCTACAACCTAGTAGTGCCTAGGAATTCGGTGTGTGTCCATGAATCTGCATTACCTGAGAATTTATGAGAAATGCAGATTCTCAGGCCCACCTCACACCAACTGAATCAGAACTTATATTTTAACAATGTAATCAGGTGATACCTACACACATTAATTGAGGAGCATTGCCCTAGCGAAACTCTCCCATATGTGAAGAAAGAGATACGTGCAAGGATGTCCCCTGAACATTATTTGAAGTGAGTACCAATAAGTAAATGAACTCATTCGGAGTTACATGAACCAACAAAGATAAATCTCAAAAAAAAAAATGCTGAGTGAGAACAGCATGATAGGATGCCATTATGAAAAGTTTAAAACATTGAAACAACACTATATTTGTTTGTGTATGTGTGCATTGTGTGTATAAGCTTTGTAAATGCATAGGGCCACATTCAAAATAGGGGTTGCATCTGAGTAGGGAAGGAAGAAAATGGGATAAAGGAGGAACATTGGAGGCTTTAATCATTTCTAGTATTTTATTTCAAAATGAAAAAAAATCCAAAGTGAAAGTGGGAGAAAACTCAGATATTATAAAGCTGAGAGGTAGGTATACAGAGGGTGTTCACTTTCTATAAGCTTTTCTGAGAGCTTGATATATTTCATAATCTTTATGAGACATAGTTTCTCCCCACTAATTAACATTTCTCATTAATAAATATTATCCTACTCAACCTTGTACTATGGTTATTTATCTACTTGTCCTACCTAGGTTCTAGAAGAACAGGTTTTATATCTGACTTATCCCTGAATGCATCCTCACCCTTTCCCAACACACACAGACAAGCTTCTTGGGACTTCAGATATTAGGTTAGAAGATGAAGAGGTCAGATGTAAGTGGAGTGATAGCTACCTAAGGCAATAAAATGCACAAATAGAACCTTTGCAAGGACAGCCAAAACTATGCCCTCAAAACGGGACTAAATATAAAGTCAAGAAATGAAGGAAAGAAAACAAATAGCATGGTGCTGTAAACAGAACTTCATCAGATGCACTGAAAATGTAAAATAGAAAAAAATGTACATCCATGGGCATGAATTTATTCATTCACTCAGCAAATATATATATGATATATATATCTTATATATGTATATGATATATATATATCTTATATATGTATATGATATATATATCAGTTTACCATGTGCCAAACATTGTATCAAGTGCTGAGGACACAGCAGTAAATAAAAAAAGACGAAGATTCATGCCCTCATGGACCTTTTATCTTAGTAGGGAGGAGAAATACAAACAAGTTAAATATCTAGCATGTTAAAAGGTAGTTAGATGGTAAAAAGAAAAATCAATGTATGGAAGGGAAACATCACAGGAGTAGGGGAGAGGAGGAGAAACTATAAGCATGTGTATTGGGGAATACAGTTTTAGGTAGAATGGACAAAAGAAGCATATGGTAAGTACATGCATTAGTTTTCTTTGACATGTTCTTTACACATGCTTCCTGGCAAGGTTAGGAGGTTTAAAAGGTTCAAAGCAATGTTCTGTTGAGTAACTGAATGAATAAATAAATAAATGAATGTGGGGCACCAGGGTGACTCAGTTGGTTGTGTCCAACTCTTGATTTCAGCTCAGGTCATGATCTCAGGGTCATGGGATCATCCTGGGCATGGAGCCTGCTTAAGATTCTCTCTCCTCCTTTCCCTCTGCCCCTCTCCGCCCCCCACCCCCATGCTGCCCCCGAACCCATGCCTACTCTCTAAAAAATGAATGAATGAATGAATGAATGAACAGCACTAAAAGATGGGAAGAAAAATACCAAGAACATGAAAACAGACAACCCTAATTCTTCTCTGAGGTTGCTAGAGAGAAGATTCTTGACAAGGCACATAATGACTAATCCACTCATTCAACAAATTAGTATGGTACCAGGAATGGGGGATATAATTTCTAGATGCCAGAGATAAACAATTTAGAAGAAAGCTATGGTCCCTGACCTCATACAGCTTATAGTCTTATAGCAGAGAGAAAAACAAAGGAGCAATATAGTGTGTTAAGTAGTAAAATGGAAATATGCACACAGTGCTGTGGGAAAACATGGTATGTGTGTTTACACAGGGAAAAACACCTAATTAAGTCTTTCCAAAGGAAGAAATCTAAATAGGCACACAAAAAATGTCGAGGAGGTTTAGCCACTCTAAGAGTAAAGGGGAAGAATATCCCAAATTTAAGGGGGTAGCACATGTAATAACCCAGAGGTTAAGACAGCATAGTACCACAGAGAATTGAGAAAAATTTACCGTGGCATGGACATAGAATAGGAGGCCAGAGTAGTGACAGGTTAAGGGCATTTGAATAGCCATGGAAGAATTTTAAACAAGATAGAATGACATGATCAGATCTATATTTTATTTTTTATTTTTTTAAAGATTTCTTTATTTATTTTAGAGAGAAAGATCACACCTGGGGAAGAAGCAGGGGCAGAGGAAGAGAGAATTTCAAGCAGACTCCCTGATGAACACAGAGCCCGATGCAGGGCTAAATTTCACAACCCCAAGATCATGACCTGAGTTGAAATCAAGAGTCTGATGCTCAACCAACTGAGCCACCCAGGAGCCCCCAGATCTTCACTTTAGAAACATAACTTGGACTGAAGTGTAAAGAATGAACTGGGAAAGAACAAAGGCAAAGAGTCCTTTTAGTAGCCTGAAAAAATAATCCAGGTGAGAGATAAAGATAGCCAGAAAAATAAATGCCAAGAGCATGTACATGTTATTATGACCACAGGAAATTTATCATTACCTGGGCCCAAAGGTGTGCTTATGTCCTAAAAACCTAGTTTTCTATTGTAGCAAAACCAAATCATATTTGCTGATAAATAATCAATGTCTCTTAACCAAAAGGTAGGGGAGATCACAGAAAATCAAAGACCCTAATAAAACACACCCATAAAATGTTCTCAGAGTTGTACTTTATAACCACCAAAAGTCATTATGCTCTTCTCTAAGATGACACCTTCATTGCACATTATGCCAATATCTGATCATTTTCATTCTTTCCCTTCCCCAAACAATTTTTCTACCCATTTTTTTTAAGATTTTTTATTTATTCATTTGACACAGAGAGAGAGATTACAAGTAGGCAGAGAGGCAGGCAGAGAGAGAGGAGAGAGGAGGAAGCAGGCTCCCTGCTGAGCAGAGAGCCTGACGTGGGCCTCGATCCCAGGACTCTGGGATCATGACCTGAGCCGAAGGCAGCGGCTTTAACCCACTGAGCCACCCAGGCGCCCTTTTCTACCCATTTTAACAGCATCTGAGACCTTGAGATTCATGCCTGGCTGTATAAGAGACAAGTACAGCTTTTCAGCTGAATAAACAGAGACAGACAATGAGGGCAATGTGGCAAACGAGTCTGCCCACTCAGATATTTTCCAAAGTAGGAGTTCATGCCGGGCTCCCTCGGTTGGAAAGCCCAGGGGAATAAACATTCCAGATATATAACTGAACCAGTATCAAAGACAGATTTCATCAGCACTATCATTTCTGCTTATTGTTGAGTGGACAGTATAAGAAACTTTGGGGAAAATTATGAGGTTGAAGGGCTTAAAATTGAAAGAAGGGTAATAAAGAAGGTAGGTACACTGGGTTATTTTGTTGACAGCACCAGTTTTGACACATTAAAGCAATTTTACTTGCCCACAGAGACCAGGAAAGCAATGTGTTTTCATCAATGCCCATTTTAATGTACATTAAAAGATCTGTGGCTGTAGTCCAAGATGGCACCACTCAAAATGAAAATTATTTGTATGTTACAGTATACTCTGAAAGACTAATGTCTTATATCAACTATATATCATGTATAGAATGTTTGACTTAGGTGATGCAATGTTTGAGGCAGCTTCTCTATCCTTTTTTCTCATTCAGAATGAGCAGTACATTCTTCACCAGGTCTGCTCAGGCACCCAGGGTGCTAGTGAATGGTAGGACAGACTCTTCAGTGACTAAGCAACCAATATCCTGGAATTTGAAAAGAACTTTTTATAATGAAAAGTCCTACTATCAATAGACCATTTGCCTGAGTTGTTTTCATAGTTGCAACTGACCCTCTGCTGGAGACCAAAATTGCCCCTCTGTTATCCTGAAGTCACTTCACCAGCTAAAAACTAGGGTAGGACACGGGATGGGGAGAGCACTTTAAAATTCTAAGACAACAAAAGATAGAAGAAATTAGGTAATCAAAGAGAAGAATGTCCTTGCTATAAAAATAATGTGGGTCATAGGCATTTATAAAGAAATATAAATAGCAAGTTTCTTGAACTCAATAAATATTTATGGAATGAGCATGATTCAAAGGATGGATTTCAGCACAAGGTGCTTACAGTTTATATGACTACGCTGACAAATTGTTTCTTTGAGTCAGTTTGCTCACATGTGAAAACTGGATAATAGTCTGTACCCAACGCTATCCAAACAATTCAATTCCTCTACTGTTAGTTTTCATCTTCAGTTGAGCTACATGAAGTATTTAGCAATGTCAGAAACAACCACCAACAAAAGCTACCAATTTTCATTACTTCTCCCAAAAAAATGATCAAGTCTCTAGATTTAGCTTAAAAAGAAAAAAGGGCCTCCCATCAATCATACAGAAAGCATTTTGCTGACTGTATCTGATAACAGCATTGTGACTAAGAAAAATAAAAGAAGCCTTGTATTTTAGAAATACATGCTGAAATACTCAGGGATGAAATGATATTATGTCTGGATTTTATTTCAAAATTATACAGCGGCAAAGTAAGTGGATGCAGATATGAGGAGGCAGGATTGGCCTTGATGGTTGTCTGGTGGGTGATAGGTATGAAAGAGGTCATTACACTATTCTGTTAACTTTTGTATATTTTCAAACTTTTCAATAATAAAACAGTTTTTAAGTGTCCTTATGTTTCTTTTTTTTTTTTTTTTTTGTCTTTATGTTTCTTTCACGGGCATTTTTCTTGGGTTTTCGTTTATAATAGCCAGGCCACTCATTGATCCCCTGAAGGAGAGGTCATCTTTCAAATATGCATGCTAGGTAAAATTTCTTTAAGATTAATTTGAATAAGAATAGGGTGATTTAAATTCGTTTTAATAAAATTTCCTGAATGTTTGAAAAATAGATGGGTTGCTATTCCAAAGATGATTTTAACAACCAACAGGGGTCTTTATTGAAGTCTTTCCCTGTGCTTTCACTGCTAAATGCTTTAGCAACATTATCTTGTAAAAGTACTCATGACCCTATAAAATGGGTTTAGATTAGCGGGGGAGCTGGGATTTAAATCCAGACATTATGACTTTAAAGCCTGCATTTTTTAAAGTTGTGTGTTTGTTTGTTTGTTTGTTTGTTTTAGTAATCTCTGCACCCAACCTGGGGCTTGAACTTGTGACCCCAAGATCAAGAGTCTCATGCTTTTCTGACTGAGCCAGCCAGGCGCCCCCAAAGCCTACACCACCAATGACTCCATCCTTCAAGGCTCAGCAATATTGGTTTGGGTTGTATTGGAAAGAATTAAGAAAAGAGAAGAAAACTATATCAGGCTCAAAAATATATATGCATTGCCTTGTTAGGGAAGCAGTATATATGATGGGGAGGGCAGAATGGAAAAAATTGGGGAGTTAGGTAGATTAAGTATTGAAATGTAGCTATTTACCACTCATCATTACATGATCTTGACTAAGTTAAATACTTCTCTCAGTAGAACTTTAATATTCTCACCATACCACCACCAGCAAAATGATACTTATATGAGGTGAAGAATGTGTTAACTAACCTTACTATGGTAAACATTTTGCACTAAATATGTCTATCAAATCACCACACTGTACACTTTAAACTCACACAGTGTTATAGGTCAATTATATCTCAATGATGTTGCAGGAGGGGGGCCTCTATTACCTTCGGTTTCCTCATCCATTCTTCAAAGATATGAGGTAAGATGGCAAGTGAAAATGTATGTGAAGGAACCTAATACACAAGTATCCTAAAGTATTTGCATACAAGTCTGTCTCTCCACCAGACTGTAGATGCCTAAGTCATTCACGATTCCACCCTTTGTTCAACCTAACACCAGATCCCTTAAGAGGTCCAGCACCAAATGCTGGCTTTAGTTTTAGTCTCTAATTTTAGTCATCTAAGTCTGTGTGTTATCCCAACAGGCAAAATGTTTTCTTAATAAGAGAGGATAGAAAAACTAATCCATGTCACCCTTCTATTATTACATTATCTTAGCATGTAAACCCCTTAATTCAAAATTAATGCTGGAAAAGATTTAGAGAGACACTCAGTGGCCTCTAATTATCTTTGCTGGGGATCACTTACTCTTTCAGGGGTACACTGCAGTTTCCAGGCTGATCCAAAACACAAACCCTACTACGTCACCTGGCGGCTTATACTTCTTCATTACTTTCAGAATTCGTCTGAGCATAATATACAAAACATTTTTTTATTCGATGGCTGCCAACCACTTCAGACTCAAATCCCGCCAGTTCCTCTTTCATCCTCACATATCCTATCTTCCCTAATCAAGCCATTCAGGACTGCAGGTCCCCAAACAGGCCAGGCATGTGCTCTCTTACCTCCGTGCTTTTTCACATGCTGCTCCCTTTTCCCAGAGGACCCTCCTCCTCCACCTCGTAATTTCTATTTCAGTTCACACCAAACTTCTTTCAGAAAGTCTTCTCTGACAACATCCTCTGCCCCCACCCCCATCAAAAGTCTGGGCGAGGAGTCCTTCTTTGGTCCTGTACTGTGTGCACACCACTATGATGGAACTTATCACTCTGCAGTCTGATCTTCTGTACCCTCCACTGGGTGCTCAAGGGCAGAAACCACGTGTTATTTATCTCTCCAGCATCTATCTAGCCCAGCACTAGGTGCACAGCAGGTGATTAACAATAATCTAATACATGAATTAAAGACTCTTATTTTGTTAACATGGAAAGCCCAATGTAAACTTATTGACAAAGGCAGACCCTCTTCCCTATTACTTAAGTAAAAATGAAAGTAAAGTCTTAAGCTGAGTTGTCCTAGGAAAACACAGTGAAGGCCAGTTTGGGCATCATGAGACCAAAAAAATAAAAATAAAATCACGTGGGGGCACTTGGCTGACTCAGTAGGAAGAGCATGCAACTCTTGATCTTAGGGTCATTAGTTCAAGTCCCACATTGGGTGTAGAGATTACTTAAATAAATAAACTTTTTTAAAAATCAGGTGAAAAGGGGGCCTAAAATCTTTTCTGGAAAAAAAAAAAAAGGAGGAGGGGGAGAAAGGATGAGGGAGGAGAAGGAGAAAAGGGAAAACAAGAGAAAGTTACTATCGCAGATTGGCTAAGAAATAAGGAAATAGAAAGTAATACCTTCCTGACATTTGTGGCTTTAGTCCCTGAGGACTACTTAATCATTGATTTTAAGTGTATTTCTAAACAAGTGATCCATTACATAAGATTATAAACTGAAATAAATTTAGCAAGAGAAATCCTTCCAATAAGTTAATAGGCTTGTTGTTAACAAGAAAGATCACATACTAAGAAAAAGAACTCACTAAAACAGTAAATTTAAGTAATCATAATTTTTCTGCCCCAAATGTCTGGAGTCCATTTGGAATTTGTCAACAGAAGTTTTATGCACAAGTTAATTAATACACAGAAAAGTAATTTACTAGTTGGCAAACTTTTGTAGTAACTCAGTATCATTATTTGATATTGTCTCTATATCTGATGAATTGGTACACTGGCTGAAATGGCCCTTAGCTCTTGGATGTATGCCATTTGCCCTTCAATACTATCCTAGCTAATGTATAAAATTCCTTACCTGACTCATAACAGATATCTAACTTTTCTCTTCTGGAAACCTGAACAGATTAATTAGGCTAACAAAAGAGTAAAAGCAAAATTTAAGTGTACAGTCATAGTATGCAAGGAAATGCTTTGGTCTTTCCAGGTAGAGAGCACAGTTTTTACTAAAAGTCTGAAGCATCAAGAGGAAAACCAATTAGGGTGGTAAACAGATCTATGGTATGGTCAGAAAGAGAATGACTACAAATCAGAGAAGAGTGGAGGCGGCAGGGGAAAAAAAGATGCATTGGAACTAAAAGGAATGGTTAGAAGAATATAATAGAGTACACAAAACTCAATCTACTTTGAGATTGTTCTTTTGCCCCAATAGAAAGAGCTTGAAAAATAAGACAGATTTGGGTTTAAATCCCAGGTGACCAGTACTTTTAAGCTAGTTACTGTTGGGCAAACAACTTAATCTCATTTCAGACACAGGTTCTCTGTAAAACAGGTAATGCTACTGATTCAGAATTGAAAGGATTAGAGGTAGTGAAGAATTAAACAGACTAAAAGTAGTGAAAGTAAATAGGTATTCAAAGTATAATAATAAAAAGAAGGACTAACATGTAGAAGGCCTACTTATGCATGCATTCTAAGTATTTCACATATGTTAGCACTTAAACCTTATAAGAATGGGATGAGGTAGATACTATTCTTAGGCCCATTTTAGAGATGGAAGAATTGAGGCACAGCCCAAGGTCACACAGTAAGTGGTAGAGAAAATGATTCAAATCTAGGCAGTCTGACTCCAGATGATAGTATCACTCGTAATAATAATAATAATAATAATAATAATAATAATAATAATAATAATTCTTAATTTAGCTTGAACACAAGTTCTCTTTCAGCTTGACTTAATTGTCCTTTTGTTCCCTCCAAAAAGCTAACCTCTAAAAGCCACAGAACTCTGGTCTGCAAAATATCTCCGCTACTCCACTGCCCTTATACAAATCATTCCACAATTATAGGCCCTCATTTCCTCATTTCTTCAAAGAGAAATACTAACTGTCCTAGGTTATTATGGTTTTTAATACAAGATACAAGGCTGTTTGCCCAAAAGCCCTTTCTTCCCAGAATAGATGCAATCTCAGAATATAGCTGGTATACAAAAGGGGACAAAAAAAGGTTTCATGTCAAGCAGGTATGGTACTTTAGGCCCTTTTTGTGGCTAGTGACTATTGTGGTAGGTCTGGGAAAGAATTCCAAATTGCCCTTTCAGGTCATGCTTCTAAATGGGAGGAAGAGGTAATGAGAGACAAATAAGGCCAGTTCTGGCCTCACATTGTATGTGATCTACTTGGAAATTATGCCAGAGTGCTTTGACTCTGCCATCACATTCAAAGGTCTTTCTGGCAATGTCATTCCCAGAAATAAATAATTTATTACTTAGGATTATACATTTATTATATAAACATTTACTAAGGACCTACTACATGCTAGGACTTAATCTAGGTTCTGAGGAGACAGTGGTTAAAAAAGAGAAAGAGAGAAAGACAAGAATCTCTGTCCTTATGGAACCTACATTCTGGTGGTTGTGGGCAGGAGGATTACCCTTCAGTTCAGTTCAGATATTTATTGAATACTTACTATGTGCTGAACACTATTCTAGGTAGATGCTAGAGAGTACAGACATCAATGAAACAGCCTATTAGCTACTGGAGGACAAGGTACAGAGGAGTCATTTACATAAATGAATAATACTTAAAACAAGAAAGTTTAAAAAGCAAGTAATCGAAGATATATATAGTAATACTAGACTATATAAGGTACAATAGTATAGCAGGCCGCATGGATGATGTTTTTCTTTTTTTTAAATATTTTATTTATTTATTTGACAGAGAGCTAGAGAGAGAGAGCACAAGTAGGCAGAGCAGCAGGCAGAGAGAGAGGGAGAAGCAGGCTCCGAACTGAGCAGAGAGACTGATGCAGGGCTCGATCCCAGGACTCTGGGATCATGACCTGAGCCAAAAACAGCCACTTAACAAACAGAGCCACGCAGGTGCCCCTGGATGATGTTTTTCAAGGACAAATAAATTTCTCAGGTGAAAGAAAGGGATGTGGTAGACATCTGTCATTGTTTCTGGCAGTCTAGTATAATTGTATAATTTCCCACTATTTTAGAATCTGTTCATATCTGAGGAAAGAAGTCTGGCTCTTCCACCACAAAGGTTCATAATGTCAGATTATTGTTTTCCCCGGCTCCCCACCCCCACCTGCATCCAGGGCTTGAGCAAGTATTTGAGGCTCCAACAATCATATCCACCCTCCACTTGGAATGAGCAACTAAGATTCCAAGGAATGAGCATGAGGCCCTTTCTCTGGTAGCAGAGGAGATGGTTACAGTATGTCACGTGGCGGCAGTACTTGCTATTACAACATACCCACGACCTAATGTTAGTGTCAACAGTGCAAACAACAGCATTTAACCCAGCGGTGGTGTCAGTGGCATATTCAGCGGACCTCTCTGGGGCACAATTGAGCATTATCTTTAGTTCAACATCCTGAATTCGGTTCCCCTGGATATTCTGTGAAATCTTCCATATCCTTTTAATAAATTCCACTTCTTATTAAATCAGCAAGAATTGGTTTTTATTGCTTATGATTAAAACCTTTATTAAAACTGAACAGAAGGAGAATCCAGGCAGAGGGAACAGTATAAGCAAAATAACAAGAGGCCAGTTAGTTAGCTTAGTGATTCAGAGAGGAGGCTCTGAGGTTTGATAGATTTGAATCTGAATCAACGTTCTATATTTTACTAGCTATGAGCCCTTGCTCAGTGTATCTAAACTCTCAAATCCTTGATTCTTGCTTAGTAAGTGGGGATAGCAGTGTATATTTCTTACTAGGTTCTTTTGAGAATTAAACAAGGCCTTAAAAACTCATTTAAAGCTCTTAGTATCACATACAGAACAAGACCTCCACAGATGATTGCTTTATTAATAATAATGATGATGAAGTTTTGGGAGAAAACATAAGCAATGTGACTGCTGGTATTTAAAGCACAAGGAGAGGGGTGGTAGGAAATGAGGACAAAGATTATGGAGAAGTTACAAGTCATATTTAGAAACTTGAGCTATGGGTTGGGATCACTTATGGTAATTAAATAGAATTATATTGAAATATAAATATCATATTAAATTAACTAGGAGAATGATATAACTGGGTTTGCATTGTATATATATCCTCCACAGCTAGTTTTAGAGCTCAACCTGACCACTGTACTTGTACACTGTAGGATGTGGTAATGTACATCGCTATTACTGAGTCTTAATGTCATACAAACTGAAGCGATTTCTTTCTGATAAATACAAACTGTCCAAAAGTGTGCACATATATCATTCATCAATATGTATTGCAACTGGATCAGAAGGGGCTGGGCCTATACTAGAAATAATAGCTTCTCCTTTGTCTGATCTGAGAGACAATTAACCTTTGGGTGAGGAGGGAAGTTTATAAAATGGGAAAGAAGAATGCATCCTCAGGTGACCGGTAGAACTATGAACCACATTTGCAAGTCCAAGATTTTTCTCTGACTTTTATGTAATCAAATAACACCTGCTACTTTTTACAACATATTGTTTTGCACCAGCATCTTGACCTAGAGTCCATATTAAGTTAAAGATGAAAGGCTTTATTGTCAAGTCAAGAACAATCAATACTACCATTTTGTAGTATGTGGTATTTCTTGCCAAATGCTAATAAGCATTACAGTGTCTCTCCTAGCACTAATCCTTCTGATGCTGATTAGACAATCTTAGAGTTAGTGTTCAGTTCTGCTTTCCATTTATCATCTTTGTCTACCTGTTTATTCTCATCTAATTTCCAACATTATTTCCTCTCTCCACCCTCACTCCACACCCATATCTACCTCCGAGAAACACTCTTTGATCTAATTTTGATTTTCCCAGTAGCTACTGAAATCAAACCAGAGTCACTGTGCAATTCAAAACGAGTGCTGAAAAGGACAGTGTATGGGCTTGTTGGGGGATGCTAGGGAAGGTGACAAAAACAGAACCCAAAATGTGTTCTGTACCCACTGAATGCTTTATTTCATTTCTGCTATTCCCATCTGCTTTGGCAATGCAGCATAGTTTAGTCAAAAGAAAAAAAGGGCACAGACTTTTAAGTCAGACAGAGCTGGGTTTGAATTCTAGGTCAACACTCAGGAACCCTATTAGGTTGGCACTGTTATACTCATGTTACAGACGACGATAGAGAAGCCCAGGAAGAGTATATGACTTGCATTGTGTATGTGCATGTTGTATTTGGCATGCTTTCAAAAATACTAATGTGTAGCCAATATAAAATTGAGTGGTCATGTCTTTCTATAGGCCCCAGTCTTCTTTTCACTTTACTGGGTCATTTGTGGCTAGGGCTCAATACATACTAAAGATCCCGGAGGATTAAACATCTGTCAGAACTGGACAATGGCTGTTTCAGGGATTCCCTAGAGTCCCTTCTTTGCATTTGCTTTTTCAAAATAGCTTCTATTCAGCTCAGTTCTGAGTGGTACCATTACTGTGTATCTGGCAACATGGCACAGGATAATTCGGGCTCGATCTAGGCCACTCTGACAGAACAGGAGGAAACCTTTTGCATCAAGCTTATTGGTCCCACCTGTACCTCAGGACCACTTGTTAGGAAAGGTTGATCTGTGACAATGTGCAAGTCTTCCTGGTTACCAATGTCTTACCGGTCTACAGACCATGTCAGAGAAGTTGGTAAAAGTATTCATCTAGAATTGACTAAGTTTTCTCTGCTGTTTTTTAAATGCTGTGAATAGACCAAAAAAAAACCAATATTAATAATAATGATAGCTAGCTTTGAGTGTTTACTACATGCTGATTATTAAGCACTACTAAATCAAGCTTTTTTACACGAATTAATTCAATCCTCTTAATAACACTGTGGTTCATTACTATTTCGATTTAAAAGTTATAGCCTTTTCTTCACAAAATTCAGAGAACAGAGATCATTACGTGAGGTAGGTATCAGTTTCCTGGAGGCTAGAGCCATTCTTCTGGCATATTCTTTAACACAGCACCCAGCTCTTTTTTGGCAATATCTGAGCCAGGCAGACGGGCACTTTGACTTCCCTCATCATAGAATTGAAAATATCAAATGCCTGGCTTGGTTCCAGACCACTTTGGGCTTTCGAGGGCCACTTGAACCCAAGAAAAATCGTGCTTGTGCTAGAATAGACACACAAGAAGTAGTTGCTAGTTTGGTTCTGACAAGGAGTACCAAATCTCAAGTAAAGCATCACATGGAATCTAAGCTCTCCATTCAAAATAGATTCACATTCTTTTTGGTGATATGACAAATAATTTAAATGTGGTGAATTCCTTCCCATTTTAATCTGTCATATACTTGACTTCAGAAGAGTGCTAAACCCGACTCACACGTCTGTTTTCATAAAAAATAAATGATCTTATTTGTGAGATCCATTTGTGAGAAATGGAGCAATGTATGCAGTAATTAAATATTAAACTCAGTAAACGATAAAAAGCTTTATGGTTTAGTTATTTTTTCTGTAACTATTGGGAAGCATCTAATATAGTAACTTAGAATCTAGAATTTGATCATTCCAATTACAGTAATTTCACCAATACTGCTACTTTCAACTTCACTTGAAAGATGTCCCATTTTAAAAAGTTAAAATATTTGAAATATATTATGTTTAAGAGCAGTATCAGAGCAATAAATCCATATAGAATTATCTCAATGGCAGAGAAGGGGATAAAGTAAATATAGATGTAAAAAAAATTCTGTACTTACCATTAAAATATTAACTTTATAGTTATCTGGGTTCATTTTTGTCTTTACACTTCTCTACATTTTCTAAAATGAACATATATTATTTTTATAATCATAAAAGTGGTTAATTGAATCCCTTCTAAACAGCTCAACCAAAAGTAATATTAAAGATCTACAAAAGAGCAACTCATTTATTTTATAAGTTTAATATGAGATAAAGATTATTTTCTCAATTTTCTGTGAAGAAAAATAATATCAAAGCAAAGCAAACTTTGGAAAATACCATTACAGTCTACGAATTATACAAATATGTTAATTACAAAACAGTATAAAAATATTTTTATGTAAAGAAGCCACATATAAGTACATTTTTTTATTTCTCTGTTCTGTTTAGCCAAAAGCTATCTTGTTCACATTGTATTATAAGCTAATATGAACCATGTAATCAGGAAAGAATACCAGAAAACAGGTTGAATTCTATAAAGCCAGTGCACTTGAGAAAAGTCCACAGTAATTTGCATGTGAGACTTTTCAAAAACCTTGGAAGACTGGAAGTAAGGAATAAGCTTCATTTTATAGCTAGAGAAACTAAGTCACAGAGCCATTTTTTAAAAAATGTGCTTAGGAACATAAAAAGTGAATAGAAAGGCAGACTGGAATTTAGTTCTGACTGCTATTCTACCAATTAGCTAAACCATTTAGCCCTGTCTTTGTGGACAAGTTGAAGCAACAAACTAACTTAGAAACTAAAACCAGTTGAACAGGATAGGTTTGCAGGCAATACACCAACAATTCAGTATAATAATACCCAACAGCTAGATTGCTTTGTGTTTTGGGTACGTTTTATAACTATTCATTAACCCACACAACATCAATGAATGGTGGGGCTATATTGTTAATGCAGTTCATACAGAATGAATAAGTAAAAACATACTGTAGGATTATAATGATAATAAAATCAAATGAGAAAACTATAGCAGAAAAAGTCCAATGCCTTCCTCTAATCAAACTTCAATCCACAAATGAAACAGGACAAGTTTGTTGAAATACCAAGCATCCCTTCCTTTTCCTTATTATTTCCATTAACGTTTCCCAAACTGAACATAACATCCCAAAAATGATAGATGAGACTGAAGAGAACCTAAAAGCTACTCAGTTCATCCAATCTTCTTCAGAGACAACAACATTTAAACTTTCCCTAGAATATTTTTTAAGGATAACACCTTTAAAAACCATTTCCAAAATTAAAAGGAACAGAGAATATGATGTTCTCCTTATAATTAACATGTTACTCGTAATTTCTTGTTTTTGCTCACATACATCAAGTGAAAGCACTCAATTTTTAAAAATAAATAATAAAAGTCTAGTAAGATTCCAGGTAATATGCCAGTTTCTAGGACACATCTAAGACTGAAATGAAAGTCACAAAAATGAGTTATCTAAAGAGTCTACAATTTACTAAGCAAGGTTATTTAACATTCTCCAGCCAGGTTGAAAACATTCCTACTCCTATCATTTTCCTATGACTAGGCAGAATACATTCCTTTTTGTAATTGAATAAATTTTCCCTTCCCTCAGAGCTTAGCTGTCTCCCTGGCAAGGATATCATATAGAACAGCTGTTATATTACCAGTATAAAAGCAATCCCATCTGATCTAATTGCAAAACATATGGACAGAATGAAACCAAACTTTTGGGGGCTCTGTATCTTTAAAGGAAGAAATAATCAAAGCTCTTCTATTGGTAAAAGCTGTGAACAATGCTATGAACTCAAATTTTGCACAATTTAAACAAAATATATTTCACTAAACTACTAATTAATTTTAAGTGCATGTTTTACATCCCCCAAACAGAATGAGATGGATAAAGAACGAGCTCCATTTTCAGCCTTTGCTAAGATCTCAGCTAAATGCCCCCTAGAGGTATCAAATTTTAGATTTGTTGATCCCAGTCTATGTTTAAGATTTGTCAGGCCTCAGGAATAGTTTCCTTTATTGGGTATTGTATAATCTATTTTCTTCAGAACCACAACTCAATGAGAGCAAATATCTCTGATGCAGATCAAAACTGCTGAGTCAATGTCAAGAATTAAAAATTAAACTAGCCCTGGTGATATCACCTGACTTCATCTCACATAAATAAAAGCTTACTAAGCTTATCATAAATTTTTATTCATTTTTTCCATTTTATTCATTTATTTCTTATGACTATTAAATTAAAATTGGATATATTCATTGAAAAAAAAAAACCTTGGAAAATTCAGAAAAACACAGAAGGTAATTTAAATGACCCATAATCCTATTACTTAGCTTTAGCCACTTCACATTTTGTTATACCTCTCTTTTCCTACTTATATTGCTACTAAACATAATGTAAGCATTTTAATGGCTGCATAATAGTTCAGAGATTACCATAATTTCTTTATCACAGAAGTTTAGAGTAGAAGAATTCCTATTTCAAAAATCTTTACTGAAAGAACAAAGCCAGTATGGAAACCAAATGAGAGTGGAGCTGATTCAAGTGTGGACAATGATGTAGAGGTGAGAGGTGAGGGTTGGGAGGAGGGCCCAGAAGTAGACCCACTTAATCTCCTCAGTCCCTATACTGGCTCCCAAACACATTTGAGGAAACACAGGTCCCCCCAAACAATGCAGTTTAAAAACCACAAATCTAATCTACCTCTCTCATTTTACAGAGGAAAGTCCTTGCCCGAGATCACAGAACTGGCGAGAGAACTGAGAAAGAACATTGGGGTCCATGGCTTACAGACAAACGCTCAGTTTCTCCAACTTAGCTACTCTTTCTACAAAAGTCTTCAGATGTTCATTTGCCTACTGCTGTTCTTCCTTTACTAAAATAAATAGAAGGAACAAGGTTAGGTAACAAAAACTGAATAATTAATGCAATTTGCTAGATCTCAAAGAACTCCACTTGCCCTAAGTAAGTTTCATACTATTCCTGTGACTGAAGGATAAAAGAAGGACAAAAGTTCATTTCTAAACTGAGGGAAAAGACGATGAGATTACATTATTTTCCCCAAGAATACACTGCTGAGTATAGTATAGCAACAAACCATCCCCTCTTCTTCACTCATTCAATCATGAAATATTTACTGAGACTCTGTTTTGGGCTGGACCCTGGGGACATAATTGTGAACAAAACAAACACAAATCCCTGCCCTCATGGACTTTATATGCCTCATTTGTTTGAATAAGCTACTTTAACTCTCTGAATCTCTATATTTGCCAATCCAGAAAGTAAGGATAATAATATTGAACTATTGCTTTGTTAAAGAGTTAAATGACACGATGTATGGGACAAAAATCCTGATAGGTAGCTAGGCATATAATAATACATGCTCAGTTAACATTAGTTATTATTCCAGCCAAAGTGTCGAATATTAGATAGGAAGTGAGAAATGAGAGTATCAAGTCTCTGCACTACTAACACACTGATTTGTGGCAATACACCTGAAATAGTGTATCAAGATAATTCTAAACAGATTTCTACACTAAAAAAAAGTAAATAATATATCAATCTGAAAAAAAAAGGATATTTACATGAGCTCTCCCATCAAGTTCTGTAGTTCTCCTTGTCATCTACATCACACTTGTTTTCAATGACTAGTGGGCTCCTTCCTTAACAGTCAGCCCCGCAGTGTGCCTGGCAAAGAAAATACAAAGAAATCCTCAGGGGCACCTGGGTGGCTCAGTTGGTTAAGCCACTTCCTTTGGCTCAGGTCATGATCCTGGAATCCCAGGATCGAGTCCAGCATTGGGCTCCCTGCTCTGCAGGGAGTCTGCTGCTTCTTCCTCTGACCATCCCTCCCTCTCATGCTTTCTGTCTCTCATCTTCTCTCTCTGAAATAAATAAATAAAACCTAAAAGAAAGGAACAAAGGAAGGAAGGAAGGAAGGAATCTTCATCTTCAAATACCATTTTTCCATCCTGTAATTATGGGCAGCAAAATCAGTCAAAGATTTGTATTCAAAAAAGTAAGCCTAAAAGACAACAGTTTGAAATACAAAATATCTAATGTGAAACCCACCGAAAGCCTGTAAAGGTTTGGTCAATATTCATCAATAATAGTACTAACAGAGGGAAGAAATCAAGCCTTTATTCATACATATAATACCCAGAACTCAACAAAATATGAATGTCACAGTCTTGGAGACTCTAAGAACACCTTGTAAACTGTAAAGTAGTACTTCACACTTGTTAATTATTAGAAGCATTCTGTTCACTATAACTTTAATTAGATTTCCACAAAGGAAATTCTGTCATTCAAAAGATCAAACATTTGTTTCTCAACAAAATTAAACCTTTTATATTGGTATGCAGCCCAAATCCACCTACCCAACAAAGACAACTTATATTATTTATAAATAGAAAGATAAATTTGCTACTTATTCAAAGTATTTAATTTTTTTTTTGAAGCAGAGAACTTTTTTTGTGACAGGTTTTTTGGGTTGGTTTTTTTTTTCTGTATTGTTCCTTTGGAGAAGAAAAAAGAAAAGAAAAGAAAAGAGAAAAAAAAAGAAAAACAAAATCTGGGCAATAAAAAAAGAGCCCAGAGTAAAAAGAAAAAATTTTCTCTCATTATTTTCACCAAGAGAGAATTAATACCATGTCCTAAAAACTATATAAATTATGACACTTTCTTCTCAAATGGGCTTAATAATCTAAGTTAAATAGACTAAAAACAAATCCATAGGAAAAAAGTCAAAGTCACAGAGAAAGACAGACAGGTTTTGTTCAGAGTGCAAAGTGTTCAACCCTGTGCACCCTGTTACCAGGCCATCTTCAAGGACATCTTTTGTTCCTCCAGAAAGACTTCTTGGAAGAATTGGGCTTTGACGAGGCACTGAAGGAGGACAAAGTGGTAAATTGTTAAATAGGATAATTCGATTCCTTAAAGAACATGAAAGAATGGATGAGGCTAAGAATAAAAGACAAGAGTGAGAGGGACATATAGAGGAATTTACAGTGAAAAAATGAGCAAGAAGAGAGGAAAGATTTTGGGTTTTGTTTTTTGTTTTCTTAATGAAGGAAAAATAATGGGGACAGTTTGTTTTGTTGTTGTTGTTGTTTTGTTTTTTTTACAACAGTACTTATCTATGAAACAGTAGCATTACCAGAGGGATTATCTTGACACAAATTTATCACATGTACTTAGAAGAGACATCTACAAAGATAACTTTTTTGAATAAACCTTTACTGTGATCCAAACACATTATCTATTTCACCACAATTTTTAAGAATCTCCATTCAAAGTTACTAGTGTAGTCTGCATAGTTGGTTCCAGTGAAAAACAGATAAACCAAAATACATACTTGAAAAGAGACTAAGTGACCATAGCAGAGGTGCCTGTAACATAATCTCAACATTAGTAATAAAGATTTTCATATCACATCTACAGTAAATAAACAAAAATCAATATCAAGGCAAAAAACATGAATTAAAGCTCTTTATAACTAAAAATATCATCTAACACTGTCTTTCAGCTAACCAAGATCTTTTATTTCTATTCTCTTCTGATCTATTAAGTGCCCTAGAGCAGTAATCTCTTGACCCATAATTTACCCATCAGTAAAAACAGTACTGTGATACTTTTCTTCCATTCTTTTTATATGGGTGCCAGGACGTCTGGAAGTTAATATATACATGTTTAGAAATGCTGAGATGAAAAGTAATGCACACTTTAATTTTATGGGTCTTTAAAAAAAATCAGGATAAAAAAATCTGGTCAGATTATTTCAATGTGTAAATTTTCAATTAGCCAGAAGGCTTCCTGGGGTCATAATTCAGAAGATTTGAAACTAATGTTATGGAGTTTAACTATGCTATTCCAAAAATAAATCAGACTAAAGAATTTCTACACAAAGCTAGGCACTTATGCCAGGAATAAGATACAGTAAATTTGAGAAGTCCCTGGACCTGGGCCTGGCCCTAAAAAGACACAGACAAACTTCTCTATCACAGACCATATTAAAATCTAATCAAAGGAAGAATTAGAACTACAATTTAAAACCACAGTTGTAAAACACTGTAAAACAGAAAATTCAAAGAGGTGAACGAATAGCATACCATGAAGAGAGTATAAGCCAGTAGAACAGTAGAAATTTTCTCAGATTAGCATTCAAGGACCAATAATTTTTAGCAAAACAGTTTCCTTCTCTTCTCTTCTGTGTAACTATTTCCTTATATGCCAATAACAGGGATTCTGGAACCAGAATGACTAAGTTTGAATCTAGGTTCTGCCATAACTGGGCTTCTGTAAGCCCCAGTTTCCTTATCTGTAAGATGAGGATGATAATAGTATCTAACTCAATTGTACCTAACTGTTGTGAGGATTAAATAAGCTGATAATGTATAAGGTGCTCAGAACACTGCCTGGAACATAGTAAGTAGGATATGTGTTTGCAACTACTGTTATAGTGGTCCATAAGCCCTCAGACCTGATGCCAAGTACCAGAAGATCCAAAAACCAAAATTCTTCCTATAACTCATTTGGCAATAAAACCTGACCCAAACACATGCAAGGCTATTTACAATCTTTATTTATCCCACTCACTGTAAATATACAAGCATTTTGCTGCAAATATCTTCATGTATTTGATCATAGGATGCTGCCCCAGACTTCACTGGGGTATATTTATTAACTTTTTAAAATCCAGGGGAAAAATTTAAATTCCAAAACACATCCAGCCCCACAGGTTTTGGATAAAAGACAGTGGACCAACATTACCTATGGAGCCTGAACAATTTCTATGTCCCTAAAGCAAATGGTATCTTCTTAAATAACCGCAAGCAAATAATGCTCTGTACCTAGAGCAAAGAATTTTAGGATGAAGAAAACATTACCTGGTACAGTTAGGAGGGCCCTATATTCCCAGAATGTTCCTTTCTAACAAAATCCATTCATGATATTTTATTTACATGTCATACTAGTCAGAAAAGCTCTTGAAAAACTCTAAATTCTAAGGCTTACTTAAACAAAGCTTATTCTCTTAACTTAAATCATATATAAATGATCAAGCCTCTTTGGAGACAATAATATGCCCTGAATCATGCATACCAAATCATCACAGAACTTTTAAGCTAGAAGAGATCCTTGAGAATTAAACTATTACTCCTTCTCTTCCAAACTATTATCCATAAATTTACTCTCCCCTATGAGGTAAGAATAACCTGCTCTAACTTGTCCTTAGACTCTGTCTATAGGAACACCCTGTGGGTGAATGTGAATAAACTGGGTGGGGTACACTAACAGACTTGGGATCTAAAAGGATGGCTTGAATCTAGCACAATACATCTACATGTCTGGCAAATGTCTCAGTTCGTACTTTAGAAAATAACAAGAATTTCCCAGCCCGAATGAAGAAACACTCATCTAATCTAGTACATGTTTGTTTTGTTTAAAAAAAAAAAAGGCTTAGCTATCTTAATGGACTCAATGAGTCAACAACATAATGTGGCTGCCAAAAACGCTACTGTGATTAGGAATTAACAACATCAACAGTAATAGCATCCAGAAGAAACGAGGTAACTGCCCTCTCTACCGTAAGCTTGTTAGAGCATATCTGGAGTATTATGCTCAGCTCTGTGCTCCACACTTTGGGAGACACGCAGAAAGACTAAAAAAGTCGAGAAGAGGACAGTGAGGGAATGTGAAACCATGTCACATAAAGAACAGTTGAGGGAGCTAAAGTTATTTAGTCCAGACTCAAAGAGAATGCACTCACTATCTCCAAGCCTCTGAAGAACTGTCATGGCACAGAGAGAGCAGACTTGTTCTGCATGGCTCCAAAGGGCAGAACCAGAACCAGTCGATGCTAACAACAGAGAGGAAGATTTCAGCTAACCCTTGGAAGTATTTCTGAAAATGTAGAGCCACACTAAAGTCCTATTTAGCCCTAAAAGACCATAGGTTAAAAAATCAGACACTTGTCATCACCTTAGTTTCTTACTGCTGGTAACCACCATCCTCTGGCATCACAGCCTCTCCCTTAACTCTTCTTAAAATGTCCTACCCAGCCAACCAATCAGCCAAATGTTTTGCCAAGCCTGTGGGAGGAAAGTGCCTGTTTGCTGGGCAATTAGTTTCAGTTTGCAGATCAGTATCCTTATAAACAAAAGAGGGCCCTAGTCGAGGGGCAGGCAAGAGCTCTCAGATAGACCTCTATGAAAGAAATTCTTATTAAATCAAAGAGCAGCTAGAAGACCCATCTAATCACATAATATATTATCAGTGGCAGTCAGTCCTTACAGGAACATTAAAATAAAATACCCAGAACAATCATCTTCCCAAATACCAGAGAATCCAACCCTGCAAATCAAACCAGGTATCTCAAGATCAGTTAGAAGCTTTCCTTCTGTCAGAGCTGTGTGTACTGTTTGAAGTAGACAAGAACCTATGCTCAGATAAAAAGGCCATCCTTGATTACATCACATTGTAAAGCCAAAATTATGTATCAACAGGCCCTCAAAGTTCAGTACAGCTGCTGAGAACTAGACAGAGGCAATCCATTGTGAATTCACACACAAAAAATTAAGAACTGTGTTATACTTAAGACATAGAAGAGCTACCGAAGTTGGACAGCCTTCTAAAACTTTTGTCACTCAAATACCACGATAGACATTGGTATATGTTAGTCCATGGAAGTTACTAAAGCCTTGAACAGTTCAGATGGCACTTATTAATCAATCCAGCTTTACTTCCCTTGAAATTGGATTCTTTGAAACTCCAGCTGAAGTATTGGAGAATATGTCCATGATGGGCTTAACAAGAACACATTCTCCCCTGTGCTTTTTAAACTGAATCCTAGAAGCAATCTAAATGTCCATAAATAAAGCATTGGCTTAAAAAATTATATTATGCTTATACCAAAAAATGCAACTATTAAGAGAATAAGGTAGGTCTTAAGTATGGACATGGAAAAAAATTCACAATATATAGTTAAATGAATACAGCAAGCTGTAAAAACAGTATGTATAAAATTATTTTGAGTTTCTAAAACTATTTTTAAAAGCCATCTGTGTATGTATGTTCATCTATGCCCAGAAAAATATCTGAAAAGAGATCAAACTGTTAACAGTAGTAACCTCTAGGGGCTGACTGGAACTAGGAAGCAGTAAAGGAGCAACTTTCACTTTTTCCTTTGTAGACTTCTGGTTGATTGTATTTTTTGGAAGTAAAGGTTAACTCTGTGATTTAAAAATAACAATACAAAAATAATAAAGGTAAAATAACATCAATTACGCAGACTTATTTATCATATACTAACCACTCAAAATAAGTACTCTTGCTACTACTTAAACGCTACTCTGCTTCAAACTCCGGAAAATCTAATTCATCCTTTTTCTATTATATTTTAGTACAACAACAAAAAATCATCACATTATCACAAGGTTTCTCAAAAAAAAATTGTAGTCATAAGGATAACTAACACATACATGGCGCTTACTCTGGACCAGGAACTGTTCTAAGCACCATAAATGTATTAACTTAGTTAATCTTCACAGCAATCCTATGAAGTAAGTACTATTATTATCTTCATTTCACAGTTGAAGAGAGGTTAAGTGACCTAACCAAGATTACACGGTTAATAAGGGGCAGAGCTAGGATTCAAACCTAAGAATGGACTCCAGAGTCCATACTCTGAACCACTGTGCTTCCTGTCTCTTAGTAATATGTCAGTCTCTCTATACCAGAGCCAAAAAAGGTTATAGTCAAAATCCAGCTACTTAATATACTCCTTCAAGCTAGAAGAGATGCAGACTTAGCTTTTTATGGTTGAGTAATCTGCATTCCTACTGATGTCAATGCCACGCTCCAACCCAAGATTCGAGACTGTATTAAGACTCATAATCATGTGGGAAAACTCTCTACAAATTCAATTATAGTCCAAAGTCCATACCTGACTCTACAGCAAATCACTGAGCCTAAGAATTAGGTCAGAGATCCATTAATGTAAGTACAGCCTGGCAAATAGTTTGGACAAATCTCCACCCCAACTTAGGCAAAGGAATTCAGAAACTCTTGTCTAATGTCTTGACATTCAGAAACTCTTGTCTAATGTCTTGACAAGGCAGTTTTTATTTGTTTAGTTCCAGGCCCACTTTAGATTAAAAGGAGACAAGAATAGGAGTTGTCTGTAACTTTGCTTGAAGACTTCAATCAGCAGGAAGAAGGGCTTATTTTTCCATGTGGACTCAAAACAGATACTGACATTTATCAGCATCCTCCAAACTGAACATTCTAAATTGGGGGGGGATGGGCATCCCTGCTTAAATTGTGTATTTGTCCAAACATATCGACCTTGTAATTGAGGAAGAAAAAATGGTGCAAGGAAGGGATTTAACCTAATTTATAGGCATGCTCAACCTAGATACACACCTGTCCCAAATGACCCACCGAATCCACTTATTTGCAGAGATAACATGGATTACAATGGTTTTTGTTTTGTTTTGTTTTTTGCGTGATCTGTCCTACTGTGGTAAGCAAATTCCTCAATATCTCTTCCACCTGTCACATGCACATTACACATCTGTGCACTATACACACACACACATACATACACACACACACACATTATACACACACATGCAAGGAGAAATGAACAAGGAAACGGAAGGTTTGGAAGGAATCCCCTACACTCAGTTTTTGACCCATTAGTCGAAGGAGGTACTGTTCTGGCTTTCAAACTTCCGACAGAACCCAGGTGGAGAGGCACGGTGAACCAACCGAACCCAAAAGTTTGCGCCCGTTCAGGGTGTCTGACAAAGGCCAGAAAGCCCCCTTTGGAGGGAGATGCGATGCCTTCCACACAGCAGCCGCCCCCCTCCCGGGGAAGCCCAGCCGGGGGCGGGGGGGGCGACAAAAGACTTTCCAGGTTGGGTGGGGGGGGCGAGCTGGAGCCCGAACCTCCCCCTTGGGAGTCAAATCCGGAGAAACTTTGGGGTGAGGACTGATCAGTTCCGGGCGCGAGCCCAAGCCTGGAGGCCCGGGGCTGGGGTAAGGGTGGGCAGCCGCGGGGCTGGGTGCAGCCGGCGAGGGGCGCGGGGACTCACCTGGGGGAGGGCGGGAGGAGGCCTCGGTGGCAGGTGCGGTGGGCGGGACGCCGCTGCCGCCCGGGAGCTCGGGGGTAGGGCTCAGCCGAGCGGTGGGCGCCGGGAGGGTGGTCGCAACGGGGGTGGTCGGCGCCGGGCCAGTGCTCGTCGAGAGGGTGGTCGGCGCGGGTCTGGCTGTCGCGCGAGGGGTGGTCGGAGTACGGTCCGCCGCCGGAGGGGCGGTCGGCGCGGGGCTGCGCGGCGCCTGGAAGGTGGTCGAGGCGGGNGGCCGTCGCCCGGGGAGGGGTGGTCTCCGGGGACGGGGCTGAAGAGGACGCGGCCAGGAGCTGGTGGACCGTAGTGCGCGGCGCTCCGGTCCTCGGGGCCTGGGCCGTGGGAGTCGTCGCCTTAGAGAAAGGGCGACTGGGCTCGCCCCGGAGCCCCGGGCCCGGAGACGCGTCCACCTGCCCCGCGGCCCCGCCGCCGCCGGTGACATTCCCCGCCGAGGCTGCTGAGGCGGCGGCGGCGGCGCAGCACAACAGGGCGAGGGCGCCCAGGCTCGGCAGGCTCCTCATGGCGCGCTCGGCTCCGCCATTCATTCATTCAGTCATTCGGTCGGCCGGTCAGTCATCTTCTCCTCCCGGCACTCTGACCAGGGAAGCCGCCGCAGCCGCCACCGCCACCGCCACCGGGCGCACCATCGCCACCTCCCTCTGACAGGCGGCCGGCCCCGCGGGCGGGCCCCAGCGCGGAGGGAGCGACCGGGCCGAGCGCGGACAGCCCGCCCTCCGCGATTGGCAGCCTCGCCCGACCAATGGGAGGCCATGCTGGCCCACGTGACCCGCCCGCTTCCCGGCCTCTTTGTAGCCCCACGGGCCAATCAGAGGGCGTCGAGGGGAGGGGGCGGTGTTAAGGCGGGAGGAGGGTGGTACGAGCCCCTCTCCAGCCCTTCGGGCTCGCGGCAGCCGCGGCTTTGTCTGCCCGAGGAGCCGGGCGCGGGCCGCGGGCATCGGTCGACGCGGAGCAGACAAAGGACGCGCCCCGCGCGGCAAACGCCGGGCCAAGTCGTCTGCTCCACTGGGCGGCGAGCGCGACCCGGGGCGGGGAATCCGCTCGCGGGAGCTTCCCCGCCCTCTTGAACAATGGGGCGCCGGCGCCGCACCCGGGCTCGGGTGGAGACTGGGCTGGAACCCCTACAATGGGCGAGGGCGGCAGCAGCGAGGATGTAGAGCTCAGCATTGCTTGCGCTGTCCGAGAAAGCCCGGCCTCGGCCCTGCGAGGTCTGCCCTGCCATTCCCATTTCAGGGATGGGGAAACTGAGGCCCATGCCGAGGGCCCCACTGCGCCAAGACCCACGCGCCGACCAGACACCTGCTGTGGGCGCCGGCGCTGTGCCAGGCAGGACGGGGGTACTAGAGACCCGCCGGCTGCCGAGGGTGCAAGCTTCCCGTATAGTGGAGACAGACCGACGAGCACACTTTACCCTGACCCCAACCCCACCCCAACCCCTCCCCAGGGGAGAACAGGCTCGGACGGGGTATGAACCTCAGCGTCCTGTTTCCTGCTGAGTGGTTTTGTGGCCTGAGCGCAGTTTTCTCACCTCTAAAATGGGCATGATAGACACGGAACACCCCCACACCTCCTGTCACAGAGATGCTGTGAGAATTCAGCAATGCACTGAGTTTAAACCCAGTCCCCGGGCCGCAGTAAATCCTCTTTAATGCTAACTACTCGCAGTCTACTGTGTTCGCACAAGCCCCACGCCACAAACGTCAAGGGTCCCCAGCCGCCTGCCTACTGCAGGGAGTGGGGTGGGTCTGATAGCAGAGCTTGGCCCCGGGTGACACCAAGCTCCGTATAAAGCTGGAATTCCGACGCGCAGCCTCGCACCGTCTGCCCGGAGCCTGCTCAGGCGCGGCGGCTTCTAGGGAGAGCAGGCGGGGCGGGGTTGTCATCTGACAGGGCTTAATCCCAGCCCCAACGCCAACCCATTCCTGGCCTCTCCTACGTGATGCTTTGCCTTTGTACATGGTTTCCCATTAGTCACTGGCCTCCAACCAGAAAGGCTGGATGGGATTTGTATGTGAACTTGGGTATATGTTAATTAAAAAATGCATTTACTCACCTGCGTGAGTAGTAGGTGGGGAGCGAATAGGTACAGGCTTGTGGATGAGACCATAAACATCTTTGTGAGTCTGTGTGCATGACTATTATATGTATTTGTGTGCGTTTATGAGAGCTGGTGTCTCTTTTTGTGCACTGTGTGTTTTAGGTATCTGCACATGTACTGCTGTATGTTTTATGGGTATTTTCTGCAGGGTTTGTTTCTTTTTATGTCTGAGCATGTATGGGTGTGTGTTGGTAGGTCTGTCTATGTATGGAAAAGGACTGCAATATGAGAGGGGTGTGTGTAGGTGTTCTGGTTTCAGACCAGTATTTAGCAAGTGCACATCAAGATTCTGTTTTTACTTCTCTTGGGGAAGGAGGTAGATAGGTCAGCCCCTTCCCCATGTTCTCCTGCTGATTCTTCCTAGCCTTTCAAACCCCAACCAAAATACCATATCCTCTAAGAGACTTCCCTTGATCTCTGAGTGGGAATTAAACACTCCATTCCCATTTGCCCACGACCCTCTTTTTACTCATTGATTATAGCCCCAATCTATCAATCTATCTCTCCCCTGCCTCTTCCTAAAAGGATTAAGAGTGGCTTTCAGAAATATATACAATAGAATAAATTGAACTGCCCACCCGGCTTTTTTACTTCTCACAAGCACACATCAGCCATCATACTAGAATTTGCAATTTATGTGTCTGTCTCTCCCATTAGGCTGTTCTCTCTGTTCTTAGTGCCTAGCAGGGGTAACGTGTGTGAGCACTAATCCATGCTGATAAAATTGAATTAAACTGAAAAGAGATGGTGCCATGGAAAGAGCTCATAACTTTAGAATCAGATAGACCTGGCTCATGACTTTGCCAGGTGTGTGACCTTGGAGGAAATCTTTTACCTCTCTGAGTCTTAGTTTTCTCATCCATAAAGTGGGGTCAATAAATTATGTCTCATTTAGTTGAGCTGAGGATTGAAGAGAATGTTTTCACAGAGCCCGGTATACAGAAGGTGCTCAACCTGTGTAGGTTCATTTTTCCTTCAGACCAGTACTAACTTTGAGCCTTGTTGGCTGAAGGACCACAACGAGACTCTCTGTGTCGTAGCTTCCGCATCAGGTGACATGGCCTGAGAGCTGTCCTACCAGCTATCCACAAGTGATAGCTGAAAAATGCTGGGCTGGCCCTAAGATGTGCTAGATCAGAGATCCTCTGACAGTAGGGGAGAAAAGCTGATGCAGCTTCTTCGCCTGGAGAATCACAGAGAAAGACTAGAAGTCCTTACCAAAGTGATCCAGGCCAGCACTCTGCCTCAGAAGGGATCTGCCCAGGCTTCCAAAATGGTTTAATTACCCTGTAATATGTTTAGAAAATGTTGAATTATCTTGAAAGCTAATTTAAGTGTATAAATGTCAATTCATGCAACATTTAATTCTTTAAATTTTTGGCTCTGCCTCTATCTCTAAACCACACGATAACTTTTTTTTTCATTTCTTAGGAATAATAATTTTGTGTTTAAAAATCAGAAACACCAGGGGCGCCTGGGTGGTTCAGTTGGTTAAGGAGCTGCCTTCAGCTCAGGTCATCGTCCTGATGTCCTAGGATCCAGCCCCAGGCCAGCTCCCTGCTCAGCGGGGAGTCTGCTTCTCCTTCTTGCTCTGCCCCCCACATCGTGTTTTCCCTCTCTCTCTCTCTTCTCTCTCTCTTGCATTCTCTCTCTCAAATGAATAAATAAAATTTAAAAAATCAGAAACACCTTAAATATCCAACATCAGACAAAGGTATTACCATGTCTGTTCAGTTTAACCATATAAAGTCATTGTAAGGGTGGCTTTGAAGACAGTATAGTAAATATTCAAAATAGGTCATTGAGCTCTTACTGTGCTAGCATTACACTAAAAGCTACACATGCAATATTTTGTTTAATCCAGAAAAGAACCCCAGGAAGTAGGCACTATTATTATCCTTATTTTACAGATAAGGAAACTAGGGCACGGAGAGGTTAAGCCACTAGCCCAAGGTCACTTAGTAAGTGATAGAGCCAGAAATCAAACTGAGGCTTGCCAGCTCCAGTAGTTCCCTTAACAACTATGCTGTAAAGGGAAAATGCTTATGATATAATGTTAAATGTGTTATAACATGTTATGATATAATGTCAAATGCATATAACATGCATATACGCATGTAAATGCATATAACATGCATATATGCATGTGAGTGCATATAACATGCATATTATATATGCGCATAAATGCATTATAACATGTTATGATATAATGTTAAATGCATATAACATCATGATATAATGTTAAATGTTAAATTATGATATAATATAAAATGCTTATGATATAACGTTAAGAAGAAAAGAGGGGGGAAATTATAGCTGTGATTCTATGTATAACAGAATGTTGGCTGGCACTTTTCTTGTTGCTCCAGAACTGTGGCTAAGACCCAGGGCTCTAAGGAGAGCTTACAACCCACCCGTGACACATGGGGCCACTAGATTTAATAATGAGGGGCCGCAGAAGAGCAGGGGTCTGAATGGACCTTGTCAGAGCAGATGAGCAGCCTGAACTTTCTCCTGTAGGCAATGGAGATGCTGTAAAGTACCCCATCTGATTCCTCCTTGTATACTCAGTATCCAGCACACCGATGTCGTATATGCAGGAAAGGCTCAAGGGTTGTTGATGGAGGGGCGCCTGGGTCAGGTGCTGTGGGTCAGGTGAGCTGACTCTTGGTTTCAGCTCAGTCATGATCTTGAGGTCGTGGGATAGAGCCCTGCATCTTTCTCTTCCTTTCCCTCTCCCCACCCCCTGCTCTGCTCTCTCGCTCTCTCTCTCAAATAAATAAATAAACCTTTTAAAAAATGGAATTGTTTATTGAACTAAATGGAGTCTTACCAAGTGGCAAGCACTGTCCTAGGAGTTTGGCATTCATAATGTATTTATTCCCCAAATTTATGATGTCGTACATGGTAGGAGGTCGATGAACACATACTGGGAAAAAGGACATGTACACATGAAATTTTACCCTCCCGTAAGAGCAGAATTTAAGAAAAAAGAAGCTTTAGGGGCACCTGGGTGGTTCAGCGTCTACCTTCGGCTCAGGTCATGATCCCGGGGTCCTGGGATAGAGCCCCGTGTTGGGCTTCCTGCTCAGCAGGGAGTCTGCTTCTCCCTCTCCCATTCCCCCTGCTTGTGTTCCCTCTCTCTCTCTGTCTCTCTCTCTGTCAAATAAATAAATAAAATCTTTAAAAAAGAGAGAGAGAGAAGCTTTGGGAATATGAACAGTAGAGAAACCATAATAAAATAATAGACGCAGCTCAGCAAAATAACTTCATCTCCCAGATTCCAATAAAACATGGAAACTTTCCCCTTTCTGGTTTCATTGAAACAGCAATGCTGACATGGACAATTTCTAATCCTCCTGGAGCCTGGCCTCCTATCAGATGTGGCTAAATGCAAGATTTGGCATCATCTGCAGACAACTTTAGGATTATTGGGGCCTCTATTAACAAGGCTGCCCAGCAAAGGACACTAACAGAAAACTCACAGAGAAGTCCAAATGGCTATAAAATATGAAATGCTATATATTCAACGTAAGTAATCAAATACGTGCAAATTGACACAATGAGTTACCTTTTTTAAAAAAATTGATTTGGCAAGAATTTTTAAAAACTGATGATATTTGCTAATGAGGGAGTGCCTCAGTCTGTTGATAAGAATGTAAAGTGATAGAACTTGTCCAAGAAATCTTAAAAGATGTCTGTACTCTTCGACTAATTATTTCCACTTTAAGAATATATCCAGGGGAGGGGCACCTGGGTGGCTTGGTGGGTTAAATGTCTGCCTTTGGCCCAGGTCATGATCCCAGGGCCCTGGAAGGGAGAGCCCTGACTCAGACTCCTTGCTCAGCCAAGAGCCTGCTTCTCCCTCTCCCTCTGGCTGCCGCTCCCCCTGCTTCTGCTCTCTCTTTGTCAAATAAATAAGTAAAATCTTTGTTTTTAAAAGAATATATCCAAGGCAAATAAATAATCAAACATAAATAAAGATGTATATACAAAAATGTTCATCAGAGTGTTTTTGATAATAGTGAAAATTAGAAAAATCTGAACAGGTCACAATAAAGGTTAGGTTAAGTACTTTGTGTTTTAAGACCTCTCTATGTTGAGCCACTATACGTCTATAAAAAAATGACATGCATGAAGGAAATCCTTACAATATCAAAGAGTGAAAAAAATAGCTTACCAGTACACACCTCTTAGAATGGCCAAAATCTGGACACTGACCACACCAAATGCTGGTGAGGGTGTGGAGCAATAGGAACTCTCATTCATTACTGATGGGAATGCAAAATGGTTCAGCCACTTTGGAATACAGTTTGGTGGTTTCTTATGAAACAAAACATATTCTTATGTATGATCCAACAACTGTGCTCCGGTATTTACGCAAAGGAACCAAAAACGTACGTCCAGACAAAAACCTGCCGACAGATCTTTATAGCAAGTTGTGTTCATCGTTGCCAAAACTTGGAAGCAGCCATGATATCCTTCAGCAGGTGAATGGATAAATGAACTGCGGTATATCCAGACAAGAGAATATTATTCAGCACTAGAAAAAAATGAGTTAGCAAGCCATGAAAGGGTATGAAGGAAACGTAAATGCATGTTGGTGAATGAAAGAAGCACGTCTGGGAGGGCAGCATTCTGTATGATTCCAGCTACATGACATTCTGAAAAAGGCAGAACTATGAGACAGGATTACATAGTCTAATGATGGACACATGCCATTAGACATTTGTCCAAACTCATAAAATGTAACACCAAGAATGAACCACAATGTAAGCTATTGATTTAGGATGACTATGATGTGTCAATGTAGGTTAGTTCATTGTAACCAAGGTACTACTTTGGGGGATGATGTCCATAGTAGGGGAGGCTGTGCACGTGTGGAAGCAGAGGGTGCACGGGAACTTTCTGTATCTTCCTCTCAATTTTGCTATGAACCTAAAACTGCTCTAAAAATAGTCTTATAAAAAATAAGGGATGGAGCACCCAGGTGGCTCAGTCAGTTAAAGGTTTCAACTCGATCTCAGCTCAGATCTTGATCTCAGAGTCCTGAGTTCAAGCCTTGCATTGGGCTCCATGCTATGTGAGGAACCTACTATTAAAAAATGTAAAAAAAAAAAATAGCGGACTATTTATACTATAATCCCAATTGTGTAAAAAATATCTGTATAAAAGACCAAAAGGAAATACACCAATATAGGAATAATCTTTGTCTCTGAATGATCACATTGTGGGTAAAGTTTTCTCCTCATATCCTTTGGCATTTTCCAAATTTTTGTAAGATTTTCTTTTTAAAAAAGATATATTTATTTGAGGGGAGAAGGGGCCAAGGGGGAGAGAATCTCAAGCAGACTCTGTGCCCAGTGTGGAGCCCAATGTGGGGCTCAAGTTCATATTCCTGAGATCATGACCTGAGCCAGAACCAGGAGTTGGATGCTTAACTGACTGTGCCACCCGGGTGCACCTTAAGATTTTTTTTAAAGATTTTATTTATTTATTTGACACAGAGAGAGAGATCAGATCACAAGTAGGCAGAGAGACAGGCAGAGAGAGAGAGGAGGAAGCAGGCTCCCTGCTGAACAGGGAGCCCGATGCGGGCCTTGATCCCAGGACCCTGAGATCATGACCTGAGCCGAAGGCAGAGGCTTTAACCCACTGAGCCACCCAGGCGCCCTTAAGATTTTATTTTTAAGTATTCTCCACATCTAACATGGGGCTTGAACTCCTGACCCTGAGATCAAGAGTCTCATGCTCTACTGACTTAGCCAACCAGGTGCTCCCACGTTTTCCAAATTTTTATTTATCACGAACACATAGCACTTCAATCAGGAAGAACCAGCAACAGAATTCACTTGGATCTGGGCATATGTCTGCCAGCCACATCATTGATCTGCCTCCATGGAATCTCTCTTAGGATAATAAGAGAAAGAAAATCCTAAGTCACAAACTCACATCAACTGCAAAGCACCTTCTCTAAACAATGAAGCTAAATGTTGAAATCCTGCTTCAAAGTCCTTCTAGAAGATGCTAAAAATAAGCTCAGAAAAGTGTTTGCTGCAGCTCTTGGAGATCTACTGAAGGACGTCATTCGGAGTGGGCACTAACTCAAACCCTCCCTCGTCATCAGTGTTGGCCATAGAGCAAAGAATGTGAGCCATTTGGGGGAGGAATGGGGCCAACGTTTCATAAATAACTCTTTCCCTTAGATTGCTGTAATTGTAATAAAGGGGGTCACTGACAGGTGCAGAACACAGAACTTTCACTATCATTATCTCACTTGAACTTTGCAGTCACTCTGGAGGGAAGATGGTAGTAATAGCAGTAGTGATAATATTATATTAGTGACTGACATTTATCGAGCCCCTTGAGGCCAGGCATCAATGCTGACCACTTCAGGTACCTTATCCCTTTTTCAGTCCTTCTACTGCAAAGTAGGCATCTCCACATAGGTCAGTATACTATCACTTAAAGAAGTCAAATGGCTTGGCCAAGGTCACCAAGCCAATAAATGGAAGAACTAGGATTTATAGCCATTTATTTGATCCTCAAGTTCAGAGTGATTTCTAATGCTTACTGAACTTTGATTATTTTTTATTGCTGTTATTAAGAGAAACATTAGTGTAGTAGAGTGCTAGGTACAAATGCTGGTTTATCTAGCTGTATAACCTTGGAAAAGTCACTTTATTTTTTTTATTTAGAGTCAATTAGCCAACATATATCACATCATTAGTTTCAGATGTAGTGTTCAACAATTCATCAGTTGCATATAACACACCCAGTGCTCATCACAGCACATGCCCTTCTTAAAACCCATCACCCTGTTACCCCTTCCTCCCACCCACCACCCTTCCAGCAACCCGCAGTTTGTTTCCTATAGGTAAGAGTCTGGACGAGTCACTTTAGCTCTGTGTCTTAACTTCTTCCTCTGTAGAATGAGGATCACAATATCTATCTTATAGGGGTTAAGGTCAAACAAAACAATGTATAGGAAGTGTTGAGCCAAAGCCTGCCCCAGAGTAAACACACAAATAACACCAGAACATGTCTGATTTTCCTAAACCTTGTCTTCTCATATAGTCAGTCAAGTGCAGGAGAGTACAATGTCCTTGGGGTTCAATGTCTGGAAATTCTAGACTCTCAGAGGAGTCATACTCCCTGACTTGCTTCCATGATCTCACCCTTCTTGCAGACCACCCCCTTCATTAGAGGGGGCACCTGTCATTGGAGTGGTACCTAGCATCTAGGCCTGGCAGAGTAGCAGAAGTGGGCTCTTGACTCCTCGGGCACCTGTAAGAAATCCAGGCCTTCAGAATTAAGATGGCCTTTGTTGAGGGGCACCCAGCAGGCTCAATCAGAAGAGCGTAAGACTCTTGATCTCAGAGTCATGTGTTTGAGCCCCATGTGCGGCATGGAGATTACTTTAAAAAAAATAAATAAATGATTTTTTTTTTAAAGAAGCTCTTTGTTGAACTATTCTGAGATAGCTATGTCAATTTCATGCTGGTTTCTGAGGGCTGGATGATAAGGAAGCCCAGCCCTGGAGGAGCCAATGTTTCACAGAAACGGCAAGAGCAAATATCAGAGTGGGAAGGGGCTGGGGAGTCAGGCCCTCCAATCCTGGCCTTGTACAAACAGTACACCAAGATCCAGAGAAGGAAAAGACCTTAAAATGTTCCTCCCCGAACATTCGTTACACAGCCCAGGTCAGAGCTACACCTAGGACTCTTGAGCCACCATTAGACCCCTGTCATCCCTTACAGAGGGGCAGCTAAGGGCCAGCAGGGGGCCTAGAGTTTGCTGGTTAGAAACCCCAGGGCCTTCCCACCCATAGCACTGCTCTTCTGACTTCTGGTCCAGAGCTCTTTACGTCACCAGGGTCTCTGGCCAGGCACTTTTCCTCCTGGAATCACAGGTCTGCTCTCAGGCAGCAGTTGGGACCTCAGGAATGGCAAAATCTTCCAAGTTAGGCCACATTGTTGTGAGGGAGCTAGAAACAGCATCTTTCCCGTTCCATCAGGCTTAAATTAGAAGGGCTCTAAAGAGGGTCCTGGGAGATCAAGCCTGCTCTCCGGCCTGTGGGTCCGGTGTCTTTTCTCAAAGGAAGTCACTTTTCTTAGAGTCATTGGGTGTTTATTGGGTGTGTGCAATGCTTCAAGTGCAGCCCAGAATTTGGAATGGGATGTAATCCTTAGCCACATACTGGCACTGCTACTTCTTTAGAGATAGGAATCTTGGAATCTCTGCCGTCTGGTCCCACATCAGAGCATTAGTCTATGAATCAGCCCAGCTGGGTTCCCAGGGCTGAGTCTATCTCCCTTCACGGTGGAAGGGTCTAGTGGGAAAAGCCCATGACCTAGGGGGCTTAGCCGCACTTCTTCTAGCCTATGTTACCTAGGGCAAGGATCAACCTCTCTACGCTTTCGTCATTGCAAAGTGAACGTATAATGCCTAATCTACTCATCATGTTGCTAGGAGGATTCCTTCATTCGATCAGCAGAAATGTATTAAAGACTGGTCTAGAGATACCCTATGAAGGACACACACACAAACCAGATCCTGCATTTGTGATGCTTATAATATAGCAAGTGAGGGGCACATGGGTGGCTCAGGGGGTTAAGTGTCTGCCTTTCGCTCGGGTCATGATCCCAGGGTTCTGGGATCAAGCCCCCCATTGGGTTCCTTGCTCAGTGGGGAGCCTGTTTCTCCCTCTCCCTCTAGGCTCTTACTCTCTCTCTCAAATAAATAAATAAAATCTTTAAAAATACATACAATACAGCAAGTGAGATAGTCAGCTACCAAATAAATGGGTAAGTAAGCAAGATATTCACAGATAAGTAACAGGCAGTACAAAGGAGATTGAAAGGGTGCTGGAACACCGAATAACTGCGAGACGTCCCCTCAGGTCGGTCAGGGAAAGCCTCTCGAGGATGTGACCTTCAACCCGAAATCAAAAGAAGCAGCTGTGAGAAAGCAGAAGGAGCGGCGAGTGCGGGACAGGAGGCGGGGAAGGAGCTGGAAGGAGACAGGGAAGTGAAGCTTACAGGGTGAAGGGGAAGTGGATGGGGTGGGCGCTAGCGAGGCAGAGCTCCGCAGCCAAGGCTGCGGACGGGATTTTCTTCCAAGAGCAACAGCAAGTCCAGGGAGAGTGTTGAGGAGGGGGATGAAGGTGAATCGCGGGGGCAGCAAGGGCGGGAGCACGGAAGCCGTGAGAAGGCGGAGTCGCCCAGGGATGGGAAGCCAGACGCGGCCGGGGCCTGGCCTGGGACTGGCCTAGAGGCACGTTCAGGATCCAGTTTCCACGCGGACTTGTCAAGACTTGGACTGGGTGTGGGGTGAGGGAAAGAAAGACATCAAGATGGATGTCGAGATTGGGGGGCCACTGGGTGACTCAGTCACCGAACATCAAGGAAGCAGAGAGATTCGCCGGCGCCCCAGGCGTGGTGTCGCCGCTAAAGATGCCCACGGAGATGTCGCAGCTCTGTCCCCGGAGCCCGGCTCCCTGCATCAAAGGAGTCCTCCGCAGGGAGGAGTCTCCGAGGAGCGACAGGAACCCGGAGGAGAAGGGCTTGGGCGTCACGGATCACGGTTGTGAAAGAACCAACGCCAGCCGGGCTAATAGTAGTGGGCGACGGTGCGGGTGTCTGGGAAGCCCCGACGACGTGCGGGGGACCGTCCGGGGCACGAGTTAACGCACCGAGGCGCCACATGGGCACTCGAAGCCTAGATCCTCCGGCGACCATCGCCGCTTGCGGGCGAGGAGACGCAGGCCCAGCGAAGCCCCGCGGTGGAACTCACGCAAGGCCGCGCCATCCCCCCCGCGGGCTTCAGTCTTCGCCCGTGGCCTCCGGGGGCCTGGACCTCACGGCCACGCACACCGCCTCTCTGGGAGGCCAGTGCAGAAAACAGAGGGTGGAGGAAGAGGAGGAAGGCAGAAGTGCAGGGCAGGCGACATAAAGGACGCAGAAGTATTCCGCGAACTAGAAAGCACTGCCCCCACGCAGAGTACCATCGCTTTATTAAAGAACCGGCCTCGCCTCCACGGGAAGCACAGGTTTCTGGGGCCGTGGCCTCTGGAGTAATTGGAGGACCGTGGCTGCTCCGAGGGCCCAAACAGAAGGAATCTCAGGGGACAGGCTGAAGAGACTCAGACCCTGGGCTGGGGAGGAGCAGGTGTGGCCTCCAGTCCTGGTCCTGCCCCTAACCTACTACCTGGCTTTGGACCAGCCTGGTTCCCCATCCGGAAGATGGAAGGAGGGAGGAGTGGGGATTCTAGGGGCTTTTCCAGACTTTGCATTTTGAACAATAGCTCTGCTCCTGCTATTGATGCTTTTGCTTCTCACTCGGATAACAGAAGGACTGTCTGTGTGGGGCCCTTTACCAAAGCAGAATGCCACCTTGGATGGGAGGGGCGCCGCGCCCTCCAGGAAGCAAGCAAGGTGGCCTATAGCTTATGTGTCCTGAGTCCACACATGTCCAAGTCAAACACGCCTCACTCCTCCTGCCCCTGCCCAGACACTGGTTTCCAGGGCTCCTGAGTCCAGCCCATCCCTGTCCCTTTGAATCCTTCAGAGGGAGGGTGAGCAGCACAGACAGTATCTCAGACCCCACTTCTGGGACAGCCAGAAAACGCAGGTGTGGATTATATCCCGTGGGGTCCTGTTTTGAGTTTTCTGTGAAGCACCACCCTCAGACCTTCCTCACATGTGCTCCGTCCTGTGCCTTGGGTTTGGGATCCACTAGCCTGGAATAAAAAGCGTTCATTTGGGATGCAGCCCTGGATTTTTCTCCTCATGCGTTGGGATCTCCACTGTAGGAAAAGACTTGTAGGCCGCCAAGAGACTCTTTTCCATCCAAGTAACGCAATCCCAGCCCTTCTTGCTGACGCAGAACTTTGTAAGCTGTAAAGCACTTTCATACATTATTAATCCACATATTATTCCTTTTGTCCCTCAAACAATTCCTGAACTAGTGTGCGCAGGGTAGATAAAAGGTGAGACGCCGGTTACCTTTGCATTTCAGACAAATGATGAATAATATTGTTGGGTAAGTATGTCCCAGATACTGCACGGGATATACTTATGCTAAAATAGTATTCGTTCCCTGAAATTCAAATTTAACTAGGTATCTTTTCATTTACTAAATCTAGCAACCTTAGACGGGGACCGTTAACCCCGTTTTGCAGAAGGGGGTTCAGAGGGGTGAAAGGGTTTATTGAAACTTCTTAGGAGCAGAGACTGTGTGTGATTGATTCATTTTTAAAATTTTAGCATTTATTTATTTTTTAAGCATAAAAGCATATTTCTCTAAGCCAGTGTATCAGTCCCTTTGGTGGTGATCTGAGAGATTTACGCCTCCTGAAAAGTCTACTCTGAGAATCTATGCCCTGTGTTTGTGTAGATAAGTACATTGCATAGAGCATTGAAAAGTTAATGATTCATTTTTAATCTCCAGTTCCCAATCTAGAGTTAGCTCCCAGAAGACTCTAGGGAAATGCTTACTCAGATACTGGACTTTCTGAGCTTCTCATTCCTACAGGAACAGAAAAATTTGGCTCAGGACAGAGAATGGTCTCAGGAACTCAGAGTTAGGCTTCCCTGTACTTTCTAGGTGGTTGTACTTAAGATGAATTCAGATGCGTTTCTGGAAAGCAGAGTGAAACCATAGAACATCATAGAATTAGCAGATGGCATCATGAAAATGCTCCTTTTCAGAACGCTCCTTTCCCGTTCCCGTTCAGGATCACAAGGAGGCCTGCCCAGGGGGGCTGCCACACCCAGGTTGTCATGGCGCAAAAGCCACTAAAGACACTGCCGAAGACAGAATGCGAAGTACCCATCCTGCCCTCTGGAGGAGCAGATCCCTCGGCGGCAGCGGTGGGCCGCCTCCATGGTGACCTGGACTAGCTTCAGCTCGTCTCTGCCCTGATGGACACCTGGGGCTCTGCCCACTGACGGATCGCAGACTGATGTCAACCTTGCAGCCAGAGCTGTGAATAAACACAGACTCTCCGCAAAGGCCTCAGCAGCTGATGACGGAGGTCAGGGGTCTTGGCTCCTTGTCGGGCTGTCAACTAAAAAAGATGACTTGCTAAAGAGTGGTGAGCATGGGTGAGCCTGTTTTTCACATCTGAGGCTCAGCAGCAGAATCTTAAAATGTTAGGGTTAGGAGAGAGAGGGGGGGCCCTAAAAGTATCTCGGTCGGATCTGAACATTCTTGTTTTTTTCCGGAAAGAAACACCAATCTCAGAGAAGAAAAGGGCGTAGTCGACCTCACACCGTAACTTGGCAGCAGAAACAGTCGTGGAACTCATTTTTCTTCTGGATGAGGCATTCCTGATTCAGATGATCAGCTTTGAGTGACAAGCATGCAGCAGGTGGGGCGAATGTGGTCCCTGAGTGGGGTGCTGGCATTGTGGGTCACTGAGCTTTAACCTCAGCATCTTCACCCAGACTGTCACCCTCTCCTGCCTGAAGGTCCTGTGGACGTCAGGCCGTGGCTTAGAGAGAAACAGCTCTCTGCGGGACCCAGGAATTGGAGATGAAATGCCCCCCAGGGAGCATCAGGTCCAGCCTCCTTAGCAAGGCAGGGTGCCCAGTGCCTGTGCCGGGAAAGAGTTCCAACAGCCTGGGAGCTCCCCCAGGTTGCAGGTGCATAGGCAGGCCCCAAGGAGGCAGAGGGTGGTGAGCAGGCTGGGGAGGCGTGGGGCTAGCCCAGGTAAGCTGAGGAATGACCCTTCTGTTTCCCATCAGCTCTGTTCCAGTCTCCTATTCAGATGGAACTAAAGTCTGCCTCTGTGTGCTTCTGTCCGCTGGGTCCTGTCCACTCCTCCTGCAGACCTGGGTAGGAGGTGGCCCAGATCGCACCATAAGTGAAACTGGTGAGTCGGGCAGGAGCCCCAGTCTGCACACTGGCCAGCCAAGCTCTCTCCCCTGCCGGGTCCATGCGCAGAGCCGCCGAAGAGAAAAATGTTACAACTGAATGAAAGAAGAGGGCGCCTGGGTGGCTCAGTAGGTTAATGCCTCTGCTTTCGGCTCAGGTCATGATCTCAGGGTCCTGGGATCGAGGCCCACATCAGGCTCTCTGCTCAGCAGGGAGCCTGCTTCCTCCTCTCCCTGTCTCTCTGCCTGCCTCTCTGCCTACTTGTAATCTCTCTCTCTGTGTCAAATAAATAAATAAAATCTTTAAAAAAAAAAAAAAAAAGAAAGAAAGCAACAGTTGGGGCACCTGGGTGGCTCAGCTGGTTAAGCATCCAATTCTTTGTTTCAACNACAAGGGCAGCTCTGGGGGGAGTCTTGGATGGACTCCTTTACATGTGCCCACGTGGTTCTCTGCCCTGAGCAGAGAGCACAGGGGCCTTTGAGGCGGCCCTCTTGGAGCTTCCTTTATGGCTAGGGAGTCAGTTAAAGGAAATCGGACGATTTCGGGAAATGGCATTGCTAAGAAGAAAACACACTAGGGACGGGATGGACAGTGATTCGGGAGCAGCATGACCTCTCGGAAAAGAGGTGAGGCCCGAAGGAGGGCAAGAAAGAAGAACAGCACAGGCAAGTCCGTCTCTGGGACAGGAACAAGCTGACTGTCAGAGGAAGAGAAGAGCCAGCATGGGGAGGGCATGGTGAATGAGGGGAAGAGGCAAGGAGATAAAATCTGGGAGACTGTGGTTGGCACCACGACCTACTGTGCTGTGCTTGGGCAAAGAATAAATCACGGCGTGATCCCAGTCCCCAAGGAGCAGAGCCACAGCAAAGCAGAAATCACAGCAGCGTCGTGATGGTGTCTGTGAGGACCAGGTGCTCTCACGTGCCTGGCTAGGCTGGGGTCACCGGGGCAACTGCCTGGGTCCTGCTCCTACTCAGCTCTCCCGTTCAACAGCAGACATCCATCCACCCCGGCTTTCTGCCTAGATCAACAACCTCAGGAGGGCTCTTCTGCTGCTCCCCTAGGGAACTCTGTGCTCCTGGGGCAGCCACACAGATCAGAGGCAACCAGAGAACCCTGTTCTAGAAGTTTCTGGGAAAGGCTAGACTCTGAGCTTCACCTCCTTCACAGGGCTCCTTCCCTGGCTCTCAAGAATCTTGCCCAAGACCCTTCACCTTCTTCTCCAGTCCGACCTGTTCTCAGGGTCAGTGATGACAAGATGGTTCACCCCAGGGTTCAGATGCCACTACGCCCTCTCCCGGGGAGTCCTGTATTTTATCAAAAGTCAAAGTCCTGAGCGAAAGGAATACATCAAAACTTGTGTAATCTGTAAACTTAGGTAATCTGCCCTCCAGGTGGGCACGGGAGGGAGTGCCTGTGGAGTCAGCAGGTGGATCCAGGCTCGGCCCAGCGCTCACTCCACCAGGCTACGTTGCCTTGTTGGGATAGAACATTTAATCCATGCACCACAGCCATCTGACTCTTGGGAATTCGTGGGCTCTGCACTAATGGCTGACGTCCGATTCCTGTGGAAGGGTGGGGTGGCCCCAAATAAGTGGACAGTCAGAGGACTGGATGTCAGTTGAGGATGTTCTCATGGAAAAGTCTAGCCCCTTCCAGAAAGTTCTGTCTGGCTCAGCAAATTGTCTTTTCGTCTCGTTGGCACTGCGTCTGTATTTCTTTCCCATTTCAGACCAGGAGAGAACACATGGGCAATCTCTGCAATTTGGTTTTATCTTTCCTCAGGAATGATCTAACCTTAGGCAACAAGGCCAAGAAAACCTATTCCCACCCTTTGGTCCTTCAGTCTGCTTCTAGGAATGTGTCTTAAGGAAATACTTCCAAAGACTGTCTTAAAAGCTTGTTTTCATAAAGGTTGATAGTATTACATATAACAGCAGAAAGTTGGAACTACCCCAGCGCCGAATGACAGGTGGAAGGACAAACTGGCCCATCAACTGAAGGAATATTATTATGACAAGCCTTACAAATGACAAATATAAATCTTGTCCAGACACGGAAAAACATGTATGAAAGGATGTCCAGTGAACATATGAGAAATCAAAACTGCACAGGTCTATCAGTTTCTTCCCTAGAGGCCTATACCTGAAAACTGGAAGAGCTCAAGGAAATTTTGAATACAATTTAAATAAAGCACATCTCTGTTTTGTGGGTATTTGAGTGCTTAGATATGTAAATAAAATAATCCTTGGGGAAATGCTTTCTAGCTTTTCAATATGGTTCAATATAAAATTATTATTCATTTTCTCCAAAATACAGTCCACGATTTTAATAACTGCTAACTGCTCCATGCCCTATTTGGTGATCAGGACAGAAGAATGATTGTTTGCTGCCTGGGGTTCAGAGAAATAGGGATCTGAGTCTTGACTAGGCCACTCCCCTCTCAGGTTACTCCAGGAGCTGGGATCCAGGCAGAACCACACATGCTCACCCTAAAAGACAGGAGATTACTCTCTTAGTCAGCTCTTGTCCTGGCCCAGGGGAAACCACCAACCCCTCCAACTCCACTGGCCTGTCCTAGAGAACCCCTCTGCTCCCCAACCAGTAACAGTAACTACATCAGACAGGATTCTTGGCTGCAAACAACAAACATCTCTTATGGATTTTTTCAATAATAACAATTATTGTTATTGCTATTACCATCCTTGGCATCCCTGTCATTGGAGGCAGGCCTTATACTGGGCTTGGTGGTAAGGGTTGATGTGCATTATCTCTTTTTATCCATAACTTTAAAAAGGAGGCAATTACTCCCAGGTAAACATGAAGTAATTGAGGTTTAGAAAGATTGAGAAACTGGCTCCAAGGCCATAGATCTGTAAGTGGTGGAGATGGTGTTCAAAGTCAGAGCTAACCATAAAGCTGGAGGTCCCACCCACCAGGTCCTGTTGTCCCTACAGTGAAGCCTCTTTGGGGCTGTAAGCAAAAATCCGGCCAGCAGGGAATGGTCCTAGATCCTCCGTGGGCCCCTACTGGCCCTAACAGTTCAGCGCTGGCTAGAGTTGGTTGTTGACATTCACACTAGCAGAGCCCTGAAGTCAGCTCTCCTCGCGGCTCACGCGAACTGGCAAGAAGCAGAAAGTGCTCTCATGGCCTCAGGAAACATCTGCAAGTCCTCAAGGAGGCAAGACCTGCCCCTTTATCGCCTTTCCAGGAGAGATAACAAGCCTGCCCCATCTGCAGGGATAGCACAAACATGCTGCGTTTACTTTCCAGGCTGGGTCCCAGCAAATGGAGAAACTCACTCCTATTCAACTTTTAGGACCAGCCACTTGGGAACAGACCTCACACTGGGCAGTAGGGTCACAGTCCTGAAATCAGAGTGACTGACTACTTGCCTTCTAGGGTTCACAGGGCAATGGTGAAAACAGTAATAAACAGCATTTGCAATTCAAGGTGACTGGTATAGGAGAGAGGATGTGGAGTAAGGGGAAAGTATGAACTTTGGAGTCAGAAAGACCTGTTTCTTCACATCCTGGTTGTGTGATTCTGGGCAAGTTTCCTAACCTCTCTAAGGTTGTTTCTTCATCTGGAAGAGATGTAAATAATTATACTTTTATTGCATAATTCCCATGAGACTTGAAAGGAACAAACATGTCAGTGGTTAAACCTGCCTAGCGCATAGTGGGGCTCTCCAGATGATAACTACTATTAATATTATCGGTATTATTCTACAGATGCCAGGAAGGGTATCTATAAATGTTGTTGATAAGAAGAAAACAACAGAAGGGACATATGAGCTGGGTTTTGACAGGTAAATAGGAGTTCGTTGAGTGGGCTAGTGGGCAGGAAGAGTTTTCTAGTTAGAAACAACAGCAGGGGCAGCTTTGTGAAGGAGCATGAGTGGACCAGTTAGGAAATATCAAAATATTCCCATCAAGCAATAAGGGGTTAGCCTGGGGCAAGATAAGTCTCCGAGATCTCCTTCCTACAATCTTCAAATAAAGGAAAATAAAGGACCTCTCCGGGTAAATGTAGAAACCAGCATTCTTGTAAGCTATGTTCTCTGTAGCGAAGCAGCCTCCATACCCCTGGTCAGTCAGTGCACAGGGAACAAATAAACTAGCTTCCAGGCACCCAAGCCTCTGACTCACCTCTTCTGGAGTCATACAGGCCTGGGTTTGATTCCTGGTGGGCCACATTCCCTGCTGTATAACCTTGGCAAGCCACTTGTCTCTCTCACCTCTCAGTTCTGTTATCTGAAAAAACGGGAATAATTATATATTACATTCTATCTACATATTACATTCATGATACACTATCATCAGCTCCCAGCACGACGGGCTCTACAGTCCACAGAAAGAGGGGGCCCTCATGCCTGAGCTTACAGCACAGTGAGGGTAGGACCGACCTTCCCTAGGGAAGCCTCACAACCTCAAACACCGAAGATAGAAAACAAAACTTCCACCAAAATGCTATGTTTTACATATTGCTCTGCCCTTTGCTTTTTTCAATGAATAATAGATCATGTCAATATAGATCTTCTTCATTCTTTTTTTCTATTGAGATATAACTTGCATACCATAATGTTTACTCCTTTTTAAAGTGTACTATTCTGGGGTCCTGGGTGACTCAGTCATTAGGCGTCTGACTTCGGCTCAGATCATGACCTCAGGGTCCTGGGATTGAGCCCAGGGTAGGGCTCCTCACTCAGTGGGGAGTCTGCTTCTCCCTCTGCCTCTGCTCCTCCTCCTGCTCATGCTCTCTCTCAAATAAATAAAATTTTTTGAAAATCAAATAAAGTATACATACAATTCAGTGGATTTTGTATGTTCACAAGGTTGTGCACCCACCGCTACTAATTCCAGAATAATTTCATCATCCCCCAAAGAAACCTAGCTCCTGTTAGCAAGCCCGTTATACCAATAGTATAGACCAATAGTTAGAATTTCCTAATCCCTTCCCAACCCCTGATAACTACTTACCTTATTTTCTGTCCCCATGGATTTGCCTATTCTAGACATTCCATATAATGGAATCTATTATGTGAGGCCTCCTGTGTCTGACTTCTTTCATTCAGCATGTTTTCAAGATTCATCCATGTTAAATGATGGATGATCCAGTTGAATGATATTCCATTGTATGGATATTATACCACGTTTTGCATATTCACGAGCTGACGGACATTTGGCTTGTTTCTACCTTTTGGTTATAATGAATAATCGTTGTTCTTTTTTTTTTTTTTTAAAGTAGTCTCCATGCCCAGCATTGAGCCCAACACAGGGCTTGAACTCACAACCCTGACATCAAGACCTGAGCTGAGATCACGAGTCAAGATGCTCAACAGACTGAGCCATCTAGGTGCTCCATAATCCTTGTTCTTTTTAGTAGTTGCATCGTATTTTATTGATTAATTGGCACATACTTTATTTAAGCACTTCCTACTGAAGGATAGTCCTGACCTTTCCCATTTTTGGTTCACACAAAATGCTAACGCAAAAAATGTTGCCACAACATCCTTCTAGTCTTCCTTACGAGGCAGTCAAAATTACCCCGTTTCCTGAGGAAATAACCAAAGCAAAAAGTTATGTTGACAAAGATGTTAATTGCAGCAATTTTCACAGTAACATAAAATTGGAACTATTTAAAGAGTCCACAGTAAAGGAGATGTTTAGAGAAATTCTATTATTTGACAGAAAACCGTACAGTCAGTAAAAATGATAATGATGAAGGCAATGTAGCAACAAGTGACTTGCTAATGATGATCTTCCATGAATAAAACAACAACAATAAAATACAAAATGGTACACTTGCGTACACTGGTTCTCACAATTAGATGTACAGAATCCTAACACATTAGAGCAGATTTGGCCTTGGCAAAAACTTCCTTATGTCCCCAACAGGGAAAGTGAGGCTCAGAGAGGATGAGTGACTTGCCTAAAGTAAGACTGGTCAGATTTGGGATTTGAACCAAGGTCATCTCTATGCCTTGTATTCCTTTCACCATGCCACAATCAACAAAATGCTTCTGAAAACAATTTGACCCCTGGCAGCTTAGTCAATGTTGAGTGTACACAAAGCAAAATGTGTCTCAAAGTCCTTAGAGACTTAACGTAACTTAGAGAAATGACTACATGCGCGCGCACATGTGCAACACTCACGTGCACACACACGCACACATACACACACAAGTATGCCTGCACACGCGTACATGCGTGCACTCACACACACCTGGTACAACCAGTGAACACATTCACGTTGATAGAGATAGGATATGAGGACTTCATTCATTCACTGAGAAACTATTTGTTAAGCACCTGCTATAAGACATTTTTGATGTCCTAGATCCTGGTAACCAATGGTGATTGAAGAAGATATGACTCTTGAACTTCTAGTCTTACAGTATTTAAATTTGGCTAAAAGTTGGTGAACATCTATTATATTCTATACGTTTGTGGTTTTACACCAATAATATTAACCCTGTTTATTGAGTTAGGGCGTGTTATGTGCCATAACCAGGCACTATTTCTAATCTCATAACAACCCTATGAGATAGCTGTCATTAACCCCATTTTACAGATGAGAGGACTGAGAATCTGAGAGTCAGTGGATCTCCCAGTGTGACCATCATGGGCAGAGCTGTTTTTCCAATGCACGTCTCTCTGCTTATAAAATTAGGTTTCTGCTTCCTACAAGGCAGCTTCACCCTCCAACACCCACTCATCACAAGCCCAAATAACAGCTAGGACTTGGTGTATTTGGACCTACCCAGACTTACTGAACTTACTGGGATGCGGCCCAGGAATCTTCTGTTCCTTTTTTTAAAAATCAGTTGTCAGATTTATTTTGAAATTGTCTGTCAGAATCTTCTGTTCTTAGTAAGATCTCTATATACTCCATACTGATGCTAAAGTTTAGCATCCTTGAATCCTATAGTTGTTCAATCTTCCAAGAAAGCAATGAGCCCCCTCGTCAATCCTCGAATTCCACTAGGGGGCAGTATAGGCCAATGTGTCCACAGAAGCAGTCCATCCTCGAAGGGAGTGGAATCAGCCATGACATTCATTCATTCATTCACTGGACCAACAGTGAGGGCCTGCCAGGTGCCAGGCACTGGGCCAATCAATGGTGGATGATTCCTGTAACCTCCCGCTGTCTACAAACTAGGAAAGTTCCTTTGGAGCAATGTGGCAGAAGGAAAAACAAGATCATAATATTTTGTAGCTTCTCCCATCAAGGGGTGGCATCTGTTTCTTCACCTCTTGATTTGGGGCTGAACTTATGACTTGTTTGACCAAAAGAACATGGTGGAAGCAACCTGTGGTGTTCCTTGCCCTTTGGAAGGCTTCTTTCTGCCATGGAGAACCGAAGCCCTGGGTGAAAGATCACCGAGAGAGGAGGCCCAGACGTGTGGGGGAGGCAAACCCAGACGGGCCACTAGGGGAGCTCAGCAGGCCCAGTCCACCTGCTGGATTGTGAGAAATAATAAATCGCTGTTGTTTTAAGCCACTTAATTCCAGAGTAGAATATTACCTAGCAATAGCTAGAAACAGCAATACACAGGGGGTTACTTGTTTAACAAATTATTTACTGAGGGTGTACTGTGCACCAGGTTATATATTATCCTAGGCTTTGGGATCTGCACCCTGTGGAACAAGAGAGAAGAAGCCCCCAGCCTCATATGGGAGAAGACAGATGATAATTAAGTAAACTGATAGGCATATAATTTCGTTGGAGATTAGGTGCGTAAAGAAAATCAAAGCAAGTAAGTCTGAAGGTGATTGGTGTTGGACATGGGGATTTTGAGGGTAGAGTGGTCATGGAAATCTCTAGAAAAAAGAAATCTGAGGTTAGTCCTAAGTACTGAGAAACAGGACTACTGTGGAGATCTGAGAGAAGTGTGTTTCAGGCAAATGGAAAGTTGGTACACATACCCAAAGCAGGAAATTTTTATATTCACACACAGCCTGGAGGCCAGTGGAATCTGTTAAGCACAACATTTCTAGCTTAAGGTAAGTTTGTAACATATTTAGAATTCTATAATTTCAGTTTGTACTTCACTCAGAACAGGGTAAGTGCTTCCCTCACATGGAAGTGCTAACTCAAATGGATACAGTTCAAAGCTATCTAAAAGTTCTTCATTTTTCTGGCTTTGGAATCAGCAAACTATTTTCTACTTTTCTATAGTTCTTTAGTGTTTTTTTTGTCTTTAGTGTTCTCTTACAGTGTTCAGAACCAGATGTTCAGACCTAGACTACCTCTTTAAAGAATATTAAGAGTTTTAAAGAAGATAAGTTATGGGGTCCATATAAAGATGGTCAACTAACACTGGGTTCTCTCTCTTTAGCAAAATGGAAGGACAGGGTTGAGGAGCTTGCAAACAACACATAACCGCCTCCCTGGGGAGTCAGAAGTCTGTCTGGAACTGGTGTGTGCACCTGGGAGCAGGGAGGGGGTACCTGCAGCGGGGGGACGGGGGGGCAAATGGAGGGAGCAGAAAGAAGACAGGCTGAAAGAAAGGCCTCTAAGGCGGGCTACTGCCTCATCAGGTGTTGTTCTGGGATAACCACTGCCTGCCTTTCCCTGTGAGAAGCCAGCAGCCCAGGCAGGCCACATGGGTCAGCCTGAGAGGAAAGCAAAAGAGCCTCAACGACAAGAAAAAGATAATGGAGCCAGAGACTACACCTCAGAGAGACTGCCTCCTCCCAATGCTGCCGCTTACTGTGAGTTTAAAGACAAATCCCTGAACAGGGGATTAAGTCCACCTAGAAGAGTGGGATTAAACCAGAGAGATCAAGAGTCATTGTGGAGGGAACTGAGGTTCTGTGACCTGGGGCTTACCTCCTCCTCATACTTTAAACCGGGTGGGAGGGACAGAGATTGGAGCCTGGTCCTCAGCCCTTCCCCCAAAACATTACAGAGCAGTGATATCTCAAGGGGACCTGCGCTCACAGACCAAACTAATTAGCCACCTGAGAACCACAACCACAGTAAAAGGACAAACATCCAACCATCTGAAGCAAAATGACTGGAATAGACTGGCTGAGAATATGCATGGTAAATACACTTAAGGCATTTTAAGTAAGTGAGGAAGGAAGGAAGGGAGGGAGGGAGGGAGGGGAGAAAGAGAAAGAAAGAAAGAGAGAGAGAGAGAGAGAGAGAGAGAGAGAGAGAGAGAGAGAGAAAAGAAAGAAAGAAAGAAAGAAAGAAAGAAAGGGAGGGAGGGAGGAAAGAAGGAAGGAAGAAAGGTGAAAATATAAAGCAAGTACAGGAAATCATTTTTAACAACTTTTGTGATGTGTAATTAACATACAATTTGCTGCACACATTTGAAGTATTCAATTTGATGGGTTTTGACATAAGTATCCATCCGTGAAGCCACCGCTATAATCAAGATAATGAAGCTCTCCTCTGCCCCCCCAAAATGTTCCTCCTGCCCCTGGTAAATCACCCTTAACTCCATCTCCATCCCCAGACCACCACTGATCTGCTTTCTGTCACTAGAAATCAGTTTTACATAGAGAATTTTGTGTCACTAGAATCTTAAGTCTGCATTCTTTTGTGTACGGTGGATTTCACTCAGTGTGATAATTTTGAAGTGCACGCATGTTATCGTATGTGCTGATAGTTTTTCTTTCTTATTGCTAAGTAGTATTCCATCGTACGGATATACCTGCCTTTGTTTATCCATTTACCAAGAGTAAAATACACTGGTTAAGATACTCCTAAAATTTCTGCCCATTCGGAACCTTGCCTCTTTTATAAAACCCTGTCGGGGCAGCTGGGTGGCTCAGCAGGTTAAGCCTAGCTTCAGCTCAGGTCATGATCTCAGGGTCCTGGGATCAAGCCCCATATCAGAGCTTGCTGTGCAGGGAGCCTGCTTTCTCCTCTCTCTGCCTGCCTCTCTGCCTATTTGTGATCTTTCTCTCTCTGTCAAATAAATAGATAAAATATTTTTAAAAAAATAAATAAAAATAGGGTGCCTGGGTGGCTCAGTGGGTTAAAGCCTCTGCTTTCGGCTCAGGTCATGATCTCAGGGTCCTGGGATCGAGGCCCGCATCGGGCTCTCTGCTTGGCAGGGAGCCTGCTTCCCCCTCTCTCTCTCTGCCTGCCTCTCTGCCTCCTTGTGATCTCTCTCCCTCTGTGAAATAAATAAATAAAATCTTTTTTAAAAAAATAATAAATAAATAAATAAAAATAAAACCCTTTTGTCTCTTTTAATCTATAGATCCCTCTTCCATCCTTTTTCATTTTCTTACGGAGTATGTGTTGCAGAATCATTGAACTTGCAGCTTCCCGCAGACCACATACCCCCGGACCACTCCACATGCTGTCCTCAGTCCTCGGTATTCCTGTACAATAACATTGGAGTTCAGAGAATGGTTCAGACTCAGGCTTGGTCCCTTTGGCAAAATAAGAGACCCGTGTCTGGTGGTTTCTCCAACTGGGATCTTCACAGCTATTGATGCTTCATGCCTAGGTATTCAGCGGGGCTGCCAGCTGGTGCTTTTCCATCATTCTTTTCCCGATTGGAGTTGAAATACTTTTATTAAGATGCCCTTCCCCTCACCTGTTATTTGGATGGTCCCTCTGGGTCTATATTCTCAGGTACACTGTATACTTTCAATACCTAGCTTCGACCTTTTTGTTTAAATGGAATGTTTTCTTGAATTACAGTTTTTAGCGTTTGTTCTGTACCCTTGCTTTGGTGTTTTTCTTTGGGGGCCCCCATTACCTGTGTGTTTGATCTCCTTTGTGAGCCCCAAAGATGCATAACTTTCTCTTGAATCTTGTGTCTCTGATTCATTTCCTCTTTACTTACACATCTTCTTCTTTATCACCCTCTATTTTTCTTTATCACCGTCTATTTTTCTTAAGGTTGTTTGTTATCTGTTCTGTTTAGTCCTTAACGCTGCTTGTGGTCCTGTCTTCATTTTTTTTTTTTTTAGACTTTTCATTTATTCATTTGAGAGAGCACGTGAGCACAAGCAGGAGGGAGAGTCAGAGGGAGAGGGAGAAGCAAACTCTCTGATGAGCAGGGAGCCCGACCTGGGGCTCAATCCCAGGACCCTGGGATCATGACCTGAGCCAAAGGCAGACACTTAACCAACTGAGCCACCCAGGGGCCCCAACTTCATTTCTTAAATAATTTCTCATTTCTTGATTCTTCATTCCATTTTTTATTTATGCAATTCTCTCATGTCTTATTTCATGTGCTTAGTGTAATTTTCATTTCTAAATATGTTATGGTTTTAGTCTCTTTCTAACCACATCTCCCTGGTGTGCTTCCACTGTCTATAGGGATGTTATTTTGCTTCCTCTTGGTCCCTTTTCTGTTCATAACTTCGGATGGAATTTGGCCTTAATACTTTTCTATTGTTTATTTGATTGTGAAATGATCCTTCCTGGCTTTTTGAATTAAAGCTATGTTCAGGAAAGATTTTCAACCTTCACAGAGCCCTCTCTTCTGTTGCTTTTGTGTGGAGTTTAAAATAAAGCAGCTTGCTTTCTGGGACTTCCTGCCTCTGTCCTTATTCTTTCTTGGGTCTGGGCCATCTCTTTCTTTCCTTTTCTTCAAATTCTTGTAGTGTCTTACATGTTGCTACATTGCCTACAAAGACTTTTAAAAAGAATAGTCTCTATCTCTCTTTTGTCTCTGTCTTCCTCAATTCTGCTTTTAGTCCCAAGTGTTTTCCCCAGTGTGGGGTCCTGTCCTGGAAGAAGCAGTCTCATGAGCTTTTAAGGGCTGCCCTGCTCCAGCCCTTTTAGGTGCTCTTCCAGCAGGCCCTCACATGAACCCACTGTTGGGCAAGGACAAAACTTCTCCCAGCTTCAGCCAACATTTTTAGATGGGCTGCCCTTCTTCAGTGATCACCTGTTGCCTATCTTGGGTTCTCTTGTTCTCATGTCCATCATATACTACCCCATTCCTTCCTTTTTCTCCTGCACAAATGCTGTTCTCATGGCAGTTTTTTGTTTGCCCCACCTGCTTACATTTTGGGGCTCATGGTGTTACCTTCTGACCTGCTTTTAAGTATTTGTCTGGGTTTTTGAGGGGTTGTTTTTATGGACAGATTTGGAGAGATTGAAAAACTAGGCCTCCACCAATGGCAACCTTCTCTTTTTGTGTTGAATTGCAGTTGTTAAATGATTTTGTCTTCAAATTCTAGCACTGTCTTATGTGTTCCTGTACTGACTACAGAGACCACCAGGAGTAATACAATCCAGTCAACCACGCATATCCTACAGCTGGCTTACAAAGGCTGGTAACTTACAGGGTCTCTGGATCTAGAATCCTCTTAGCTTGGGAACTCTCTGGAGAGTTACTTCTTCTGGGAAACTGTGCTTATCACCCCTAAGTAGAGCTTCTCTCTTATTTGTGCTTCCTTCATTATACCTCTTGGGTTTTGTGTGTATGCCACCCCAGAGAACCGTGAGCTCCAGGAAGCAGGGACCATACACATTTCATCTCTGCATCCCCAGGCCCTAGCACAATGGCTGGTATGGGGACTTCATAAAAATTTCCTGAGAGAAGGAATTTGAGCTAAATGATGCTGGCAGCTGTATTACGTAAAACATTTTAAAATTATTCTTAAAAATAATTCACACTCATCATAGAAAAATTAGAAAACAAAAAAAGAAGCATATAGAAAATATTTACCTACAATATCATCCCCAAGAGAGAACCACTATTACCCTTCTGGTGTATTTCATTTTGTTCTTCTGCATATTTAAACCATTTAGTTTGAATAGTGTTGTAGGCCATTTCAACCTGTTTTTCATGTATATTTTTGCATTTCCCCACGTATTATTCTTCCTAGCACTATTTAATAGCTGTGTATTATTCCAGTGTATGATAAAAGCAATTTCGGTACAAAACTAAAGGCACTTCTAAAAAAATAAAGATGAGTTTACACAGACTTCCTGCTGATATCTTGACATAACTTGCCCTATAATAACTGGAAATGAGTTGAAGGCAACTCCCGTTTTAGAACACATTCAGAGTAGCTGTAAGGGCAAAAAAGTTCACAGAATTAATGTAGCCGACTCATGGCCAGGTGCTATTCCCAAAAATTCCAGTAGGTGGCAGAACAGGTTAGCTAATGGTGGTTCTCAACCTTCATGGGCATTGTCACCTGCCAGGCTCCTGCCTGAGTTTCTGCGTCATTAGCCTTGGCATGGCCTAGTCATTTGCATTTCTAATAAATCCCAGGTAATTCTGATATGCTGGAAGGAAACACATTTTGAGAACTCTGAATTAGAGGAAGTAGATGTAGATCAACCCCAAGCACATTCACCCACATATTCATGCATGCCTGTGTTCAGTTTACTTTCCACCAGTTTTGTGAGCCTATTCTCCAGACATAGTCTTGTGCAAGGGGTGGGGGTGGGGGAGGAGAGAAGAGGAATGAAGAAAATAATGCTCTGTTTATTACTTCTACCTCTCCATTTTTTTCTTCCTGACATGCAGCCTTCGTGTTTGTTTTTCTGATCCTGTCTCTAAATAGAGTTTGAGCTTTGTGCCCTTAAAGCCTAAATGATCAACTAGTTCGAGTCACCTTACATGGCTAAATGTGCTCAACTACCAAACTCAGGAATGTCTGCTCTCCTAAAATTCTCAGAGATGAAAACTCTCCTCTCTGAACCCACCAAGGCTTGCGATATAAAAGCACACTGGACAACCTCCTCCCTGACTCTGCAGGAGTAAAAACAAAACACTACTATGACTATGTTCTTAGTATCTGCACTTGGTTGCCTCCTGGGTTAATTCCCCATTTTAAATTTCAAACATATTATGGTTAATTTTGGAAGAAAAACTTGGCTCATGATAGTCCCTATTTTCCTTTAAATACTACTGGTCCCCTGTGATACATCTGCATTAGTAAAGTAAAAAATTAAAAATACAGTTCTACTATATAACCAGTACTGTTGATTAGCCCTCTTCTGCAGTTCTGGGTCTTACTAGACCTACTTTAATAGATGATGCAGGGGCGCCTGTGTGGCTCAGTCGGTTAAGCATCTGTCTTCCGCTCAGGTCATGATCTCAGGATCCTGGGATAGAGCCCCACATGGGGCTCGCAGCTCAGTGGGGAGCCTGCTTCTCCCTCTGCCTGCAGCTTCCCCTGCTTGTACTCTCTTCTCTGTCAAATAAATAAATAAAACCTTAAAAAAAAGAGAGAGAGAGACAATGCATATTTGTGACCTATCACATTAATTACTGGGAAGTTAAGAGTGATTGTTGATAGGTTTGCTTTCAACACATGCCTTGGGTTTAATTATTATTTCTAAATTAGTGATGCCTAGATCAGTGAAATTTTATTTGTAACCTGAATTCATCTTAAACAATGTTTCCCAAGTACTTGAAACTGTAATAAAAGTAAACGGGTGAAAGATACAGACAGAATTAAAAAGAAATACAAATAATCATGCATAAAAATATCAGTTTTCTGTCTTCACAAAGACAAGAAATGTCAATTAAAGCAATCTTGAAATGCCCTCTTTATATAAACTAAATTGGCAAACATATTCAAATAACCACTCAATCTTCCCATTAAACTAATTGCTACAATAAGGAATGACTTTATAAAATTCTGCAAACTATGTAGGTTACATCAACATAAAAGAAAATTATGGCAATACAGCTGTAATGTCTTCCAGTTAACAGGAATTACCAGATAAATACTGTTAAATTTTTTGTCCAACAAGAGTTGATTCATTTGGATGGTATGATTTATTGTTTATTTTTTTAACCAAATACCTCCTCAGTAATTTATAATGGCTTTGCAGTAATCAGCACTGGAAAACGGATATGCATGTTTCAAGTGGTATTAAAACCCACACTGATGGATATGTAAACATATGGGTATGTAAACATATCTTATAGTTAATTTTAAAAAACACTCAAAACTGATAATGTTGTGGTGAAACACTGTATTTAATCCAGCAAGGTGACAACATAAATCCCTTTAACCCCTTTGGAAAGCCGTATGATAAATATGATGCAAAGGCCATGAAATGTTCCTTCCTACACAGAGGAAGTTTCTGGGGAGCCTGAAATGATCCTTCTTGACTTTGACAGTCCTTAGGTGTTAGCTGTGTAACTGTTCAATAAACCATGAGCTCTCTACACTCTTTCCTATGTGTGACAAAAAATGTTAGAAAAGAATTCTTTGCTTTTACCAATGAGTCCTGGGATCGAGGCCCGCCGCATCGGGCTCCCTGCTCGGCAGGGAGCCTGCTTCCTCCTCTCTCTCTCTGCCTGCCTGTCTGCCTACTTGTAATCTCTCTCTCTGTGTCAAATAAATAAATAAAAATCTTTAAAAAAAAAAAAAAACCACAATGATCTGTCATCACATAAATCTACACTTAGGTGCATAAGGATTAGAATATTAAAAATTGTCATGATACAGGAGCTCTGGGGGATTTTCTCCATAAACTTGTCTTATTGTTAGATGATCTTTACCACAAAGAGAGCAGAACATGTGGTTCAAATGCAAAGGACAGGTCCTTTGCATCCCACTGGTAAGGACTACCCGTGTCTAATCACAGAATGATCACCAAACATTGTGCCCAAATGTACTCAGAACAATTTAGATGTTTATAGGATATGGCAGAACAGGGGCATCTAAGAGGAAGAACTGTGTCATTGGTCTTTCATTTTGCTTCAATGCTCTGATACTCAAGTTATTTTTCTTCCAGTTAAGGTAGCCCCTAAGATGATCCATGGAACTTACTAAAATATCTTCCCAAGAAGTTACTATCATATAATAATTCAACCTTAAATAGCGTTGCTGGGGAGATAAGGTATTCACCTGAATTTTGAAAAGTTTATGGATCAAGGGTGAAAGTTAATGGTTTGCCAACTGCAAAAGGTACAATGTGATAAGCTGCCAACAGATTGTACATCTAACTACCCTAGGCAAAAATGTTCAGTCAGGCTGGTGGGGGATGTTGGTCAACTGAGGCTTTAAAGATAGTGGGAGGTCAATGGGATCCTAAAGGCTGGCTCTAGGAGTGGTAGAAAGGAAACTGAAGGCTTTTCCTAAGGGTGGGAGAAGACCCAAAGTGCAAAGTCAGGAAAAGAAAGAGCAAGAACTGTGTGAAAAAATGAGTTGGAACTCAGTTATGGATAGGTTAATAAATCTAGACACCCCCTGTTGTTAACAGGGAGTCATTGTGGTTGCTTCAACGGAGGAGCCCTGTGCTCAAAGGAGTGGTTGGTTAGATGCCCTGGAGGCAGGTGCCAACAGCTTGAAAGGCACACACAAGTGGTCAAGGGGGAGGAGGGGAGCTGTCCAGGTTTGGATGGAAGAGACCTGAAGTAGGCAGAGAATGGGAAGGGAAACAAGGAAAGGGGGGGATAATCTAGGATCTGAGTCTTGTGGAAGCTAAAACTCGGGGCCTCAACCTCCTCACCACTCACTACTCCTCTAAGAAATTGGCCATTTTCCAAGCCTCAATCTGCTCCTCTGTATAACAGAAGTGATGATCTGTTTATGGTGGTACTGTTGGGGATCAAGGGTACAGGACCATGCTTGGTGAACGACAAGGAGTCCTACAAATTTAAATTAAGAATGAACCAACTAGGGGATTGGGTGAGTAGAGGAGGCAGGAAGATAATCCCAAAATCCGGAACCTGTATTAATGGCACCCCCCCCCACCGGCCCCCCTGCCCAATTCGCATCTACTCATGGAGGTTGCCAAAATCCTCTCCTTGCATTTGATTTTTCAGTGTATTGTTCCCCTCTTGGATCTCATTCAGAAATTGTTATAAAGTTGGGCTTACATTCTAGAGCACGGAGGAACAGGAGAGGCACAGAGCTGCTTTAGCTCACACGAGAGGCAGTTCCATTTCTAAAAACATTCTAAAACGCAATCGCTCTCGCAAAGTCCCATCTGAATTCATTGGGGAAAGAAGGTGAGAAAATAGTCTTAACTACAGAATGTATTTTTAAGGAAATGCAGCTTTATTACTTTCAAGTACAAACAATAACTTGGACTTGACTAACCAAATGTTGCCTAATTGAGAGAACCTGCCTTAATGTATAGATTATCAATGATTTATAGTTAGCACAATCACCCATGGTAGAAGAATGCTTCCGTGATGCATGAAAATAACTTCTCATTTTATAGAGACATCTTGTCCCACATTCGCTCCACTATCTGCTTAGGCACTCCCTTCTCCCCACACCCCACAGACACTTCAGGTAGAAACTTTACCTCTTTTCCCTAGATCACAACATACATCAAATTAGTGAAACATGAGTTGATACATTTTTACCACATTGCTATAGATGTTGGATTGGTGAGACCAGCCTTTTTCAACCTGAGCGTTCTCCTCAAGAGCACTAAATCTAAATTAGTGAAATTCATCTGTTCATAATGTGAATATAGGGACACAGAATAATTGTGAGCTTCGTCATCTGAATTAATGATTTCCAGGTTTAAATATGCAAAAACATTTTAATCTGAGCACATTCATGAAGAGCGGAAGTAGCTGAGTTCTTTAAACTGCAATAATCTAGTGGAGTGACACTCCTCAGAATTGTGATACTAATTTGAAACAACCAAAGTTTCCTGTTGTAGGGAAGACTGGAAACACACTGAACAACTTGACAGCAAACATCCATCTGCACTGAGCATGATCATTCGGCCTGACTAGGGAGGGAGTGGTGCTAGACTATCCAGAACTCCACTGGAGGATTTATTATGGAAAAAACCCTCACTTTCCTAGAGGAGTCACAAACAAGAGACCTTCTGATCAGACACTGCCAGATATGGCTAGCGGGCATTTCTATCAAAAATGCTAACCTGCTCTTTCCATCAGACACTCTAGCTGGGGACTGTGTAATTCTCAAGAGGGTCTTGGTGGTCTTAAGAATATCTTACCAAGCACCAGCATAACCAGGTAGGAAGGCTGCATCAAGGGGACAGACCTGAAGAGTTTCTCCCCTACCCCGACGACAAACTCTGTGTCCCTAAAGGCAAAGGTGACTATATGCCCTGCCCCAGACTGCATCCTAGAGCAGTGATCTGATTCTGCACACTCCCCCACTGAGAAAGGCACTTGCAGGCCACCTCGGCCCGCAAGAGGCCCAGAGGAAGAGGCCCAGAGACTGGCAGAGTGATAGTGGAAGATTCACGTCTAGGTTCCCAAGAAGCCAGGGCACACAGCCGTAGCTTCAGGAGCTAGCTGGGTTTGGCCAAAGCAATGTTGGGAAGCCCGGCTCCACCATCCTTAGCTACTTGTTAGGTCAAAATGCCTAACCTAACAAACAACTTCTTCATGTCTAAAATAATACTGTTTCCAAAAATATTTCTTTTCTCCCTAAGATGTTTTCTAAATGCAGAGCAGTAATCACTCTCCTGAGAATAAACACTAAAATGATTACATAATCCTCACTCATACTTTACTAAGTGTCTGTAGTGGCCAGAATGGTCTGTTTTAACTAGGAAAAATGAAGTAAAATCCTTAAAACTTAGCAGCCATAGTCCCTGCCTTCCACTTAGGAAAAGTTATCCAAAGCAGTGTACCTTCCTGTGGAACTTTTCAATGTCTAACCCCGCCCCTGAAAAGTCTTTCTTCCTATTCTTCTGATAGGTCTAAAGGTTAGTTTAGGGCCAGTTTTGACAAATTTGACTTATTACTTCACATAATGGGCTGGAGGAAATCACCTCCCCCTGGAATGTGGAAACGTCCCACTCCCTCAGCTCTCCTGGACCCCCATCCTCACTCCGGAGCCCGAAGTGTTTCTCTGCCCTTTATGAACCTGAGAGGAGAGGAGCCCTTTGCTCCCACCACTCAACTTCACTCAAGAAATCCAACGCTCATCAAAAAAGGATAGGGTCTCTGATCATGACTTATGAATTTTTCAGAAATGAGAATGTTCACCAAAAAAAGAGGAAAAGGCCATTTCCTCCCCTCTGAGCTAAGGAAGCATAAGAGAGCCCCCTAACTCGAGGCAAGGGGACTACGCCACTCCAGCTCTGGCTCTCCCCTACCCACTTCTCTCACTGACCCCCCACTTGGCTTTATTTTTCCAAGGATGCATTAGCTTCTCATTTTTATAAAAGCTGGCACTTGTATGAATAAACCCAGCATCTAGAAAGCTATTAAATAAAATGCTCAGGTGAAATGAAGGCCTCCGTGAGGAGGAATCAGTTAGGCCTCCAGCCACTGCGTCAAGTACTGCTGTCAACGTCAGCCGCACTATGCTACCACCCAGAGGGTAACTTCGGTGTCCACTGAAAATTGAAATGGGATGTGTCATACAAGTTCCAGATTTGTCATTTTCAAAAAAAAAAAATTCCCACAAATAACTATAATTACTTGCCCTGTGAAACTGCTGGCTGTGTCTGGAAGTGAGGTGGGAGCTGGGATAGTCAACAGATCAGCGATCTCAGGATCTGTCAGGCTGCAGGAAGAGGAAAAAGGCATTCACCCTCATCCTCGCCCCACGTCTCCTGAGGCTCCTGCAAAATGGACTCCAGCTGCAATTCCCGGTCCATTTCTTTAGAAGACCAAGCGGAGTTCATGCACACAAATCAGTGTGAGATGGACTTGGGAGATGGAGAACATACTATTCTTCTGCCTAATCTCCTTAGAGTTTCAACAGGAACATGAACTACTCCTGTCCTTGACACCGACCACCGATTCTCTAGAGTATTAACTCCACGGCATTCAGAGGTCCCGACAGACCCCATGCTACTGTGGATTCTGGAAAAGCAGGGTCCCCACCAGGGCTGGCTTCCTTCCCAGCTCTGCAGCAAGCCCTCTGCCCACCTGTGAAATGGATATGCTTTATATCCGTGCCAGCAAGAATGAGTCACTCATACTCCCAGGCAGAGGTTACAACTGAGGTTCCAGTTTGTGTGTCCATCTTCAAACTACTTCCTGTTGGTGTGCGGATGAAATATGCCCCCTCACTTTCCTGTAACACAATGGGAAACAGTTGAATTGTCCTGGGGCTGGCTCCCTCTACTCTCTCCCTAGTGTCTGTGACAATTATGTTCAAACATTCCCACTGCTGATCCCGGAGTTACCTAACTACAAGAATGAGAGGGTGGAAGATATGAACTGGGAGCTCGTAGACATACTTTGTTTAGTTCACTATATTTTAAACTATCCTCAATCAGCTGTCAACATTTTAAAAATCAGGAGACTTCAAATAAAAATCTGGATTTCTACTTCTTCCTGAAAAAAGTCTCAAGACCTGCCTCCACTGGGCTCACTTCTACCTAACACTTAAGAGCTGAGTAACAGCCCCATTAGATAAGCTTTCCATGATTCAGCACAACCCTGCCCAGCATGCTCCAATCATTCACATCATGTACATGGCTGCCCCGGGCATTTGAGTTTGTGAACCCCAATCTAGGGCAACTCCTTCATTCTAAAGATGAAGAAAATGAGGGTCCAGGGATAGAAAGTTAATCTGCCTGAAGCCACACATCAGGTTAGAGGCAAAGGAGCAAGAAAAGTCAGGTTCAGGTGCCTCAGACTGCCCACTCTGTCTAAAGAACCACAATTCCCCTTACATTTCATCCAGTTGGTAACATTTTCTAGGTGGAATCTGTTACATTTTTTACATTCCTCCTTTATCCATCCTTTTCATATATCTGGTTTCCGTACAGATAATAACTTTGTACCAATGATTTCATTTAAATATCTTCAACCTGAAAGAAACAATGAATCGGACAAAACTGAAATACCAACTTGTGCCCACTCCTCAGAAGATACAGGACCAAAACCTTAGAAATCACTTAGCTTAACAAACCTGGCTACACAGACAGAGAAAATGGGCCTAGGGAAGTGATATACTGAGGCTGCAGGGATGCTAAGTAACAGAGCTGGTCTTCAACCTTCCAGCTCAGTGCTCTTTCTACTGTATCCCATCACCTCTGTTCACTCACCCAGGCAGTGGGGGATCGAGGACCAGCTTGTTCCACGTGGAAACAAAAACTCCAGAACTCCCTTACACCTCAGACATGGCCAACTTTGACTCTGCCAAGTACTAGAGTTTAGAATGTGTTGCAAATAATCAATTTATAGAACCTGATTTGCCCTGGAAGACAGACTTTCTTTAGAACAGGTATTTGGTGGAGAGTTTATGAATGTCACAGGACTCAGTGGTCTATATAACACTGTAAGCCCCACGTGAGAGAAGTTGCTGGAACAACATCATAGCACCTTTGCTTCAACTTCAAAAGGAAAAAAAGGCGATGGTAAGAAGCTTTAATAGACTGAATGTGTTTTTATAGGCAACCAATTAGCAGATTAATGAACCATTTAACCTCCTTTTACTAAAAACCAATATTCAAGAAAGATGAACCCCAAATGCATCCTCTTATACTGACCAACATAACTAAGTACAAATGAAGTCAATGGTGTACCCCATTAGCATGCTGTGCTGTGTGTCAAGAAAACAAGCCCTCCCCCGCCCCGAGCCCTGGCCCCCTGGCAAACACAGATAAATGATTGTGCACTGCGCGATGATACCGTTAGGTGAGAACTTTGGTTCATGCAGTCGGCTGCCAGAGAGGTTGCACTGAAAACCCGCAGCCCCGGCACCCAAAGTCAGTCAGCGGTGGTCGGCTCGAGGCGTCAGCCGTGCTCCTTCCACAACACCAGGTGAATACTGTGGTCAGGCATGCTGGTGGCAAAGACCAAGCCCGTGTCATTGTGCCCATCCAGTCCATTGAGCCAGGATGCTTCGCCTGCCAGGAAGCTCGAGCCTCTCTTTGATTTCCGGTACTCTGGCAGAGGCCAGCGGCTAATCAGGCTCTCTGTCCGCAAGTCCATGATGTACAGGTAGCGGTTGTCAAACAGCAGGGCAAAGATATCTCCAAAGCCAAGCAAGGCCAAGTTTGCTATCTCAGGAGTCTTGATGACCCTACAAAGATTAGAGTTAGGAAACATGAACCAGAAGGCAACTTTACTTCTGTTTCTGCCACTGTAATCTTTCCTGGAGACATAGAAAAACAATACAAAATTCAAGAAAATTTAAAAAGTTAAATGAAAGTTTTCAATAAAATGTAAGAGACAAAAGCTGAGCTTCCTTAAGAAATGGGAGGGGGAAAACCCTTCACAATGACATAATAACACAAGCACGTAGGAGAAAGGCGGCATCTGATGAACATTTATGAGAGCACAAAATGCCCACCCAGATATCTCACTTAACATCTCATTTCCAAAAACAGTATGGAGATTCCTCAAAAAGTTGAAAATGGAGCTACCCTACGACCCAGCAATCGCACTACTGGGTATTTATCCTAAAGACACAAAGGTACTGATCCTCAGGGGCACGTGCACCCGAATGTTTATAGCAGCAATGTCCACAATAGCCAAACTATGGAAAGAACCTAGATGTCCATCAACAGATGAATGGATAAAGAAGATGTGGTATATATATACAATGGAATACTATGCAGCTATCAAAAGAAACGAAATCTTGCCATT
>LNAC01000009.1:9090789-9176639 GCA_002007465.1 Ailurus styani | reverse complement strand
AAAAAAAAAAAAAAGAACATCTCATTTCCAAGATGTGAAAACTGAAGTCTAGTTGGGGTACATACTTTGCCTAAGGATTCACAACTGGTCAGTTACCAGTAAGAACCGGGATGCACTCACTCTTACAACTAGGTAAAAAGATGGATTCGTCAAATCCTAGAATACTACCAGCCACTTAAAGCCTGGAATAAAGACTGGAAACCAAGTGACTCATGTGCTACTCTATTCAGCAGGTAGCAAACTATAAAAACAGTACAGGCCAAAAGATTAAAGGTTTCCTAAATAATCCAGAAACATTAATAATAAATGCGTCAGAAGTTATTAGAGAAAACTCGGGGAGTGGGAGCACAGACAGCCTTCACCTTCCCCAAATGCTGATGACAAAGGCACAGAATGGGAGAGATCCAGCCATACAGCATAAATGAAAAACAAAAAAGCATAGTCTGTTGTCTGCATACTTAGTGAGGCAAAAGGCTGACAAGAAAAGCTGATGTCCTCTTTGGAGGCACTAGGAAAAGAGCTGTGAAAGAAGGATATGCAAATTCTGCTCTGGGAAAATAGGTTTGGGCCCTGTGAGAGGTCGATTAATCTGAGTTTCAACAAGGACACTACTGTCCAGGAGGTCAACCAGAAAGGGCAGAGCCTGGTTACTAGGACAAATAAGGAACAGGTGAAGGAAATCAGCTGAGAGGGAGAGAAAAAGAATTTGCAGGGACAGGGAAACTATAGCTCATCACCACCTGTAAATACAAAGTGAAGGATATGTGAGGGCAGACATGACGAGCTCTAGAAGAGAGAACTAGGTCCAAGGCAAAGAGTTACAGTGAAGCAGATTCCACCTGACATTAGGAAGGAAGGGAAGTTAGTCATGAAGAAGACCTGTTCTTCACACTCAAGCCGTCCCAAACCGAACTTGCTGGCCTAACCTGTTTCTGCTTCTTACTTCCTGGCTCGCTCTTTCACCCAGTTGCTCAAGCTAGGAAACATGGCAATCTTCCAACTCAACCTCCTTTAGTTAAGCCACTAATTCAATCACCACCATCTATCGATTTTACCTCTTAAATTTTCTCCTACTTTATTCACTATTATCTAATTGGACTCTGATCCAAGATGTCATCTTTGCCTGCACTACTGCGGACAGTTCCATTTGGTCTCCCCACATTTACTCTTGGCCCCTTTCAATCAGCTAATCTCACCTTTAAATCTAATCCTATTACCACCTCATTTAACTTTAAACCCTTTGAGGGTTCTTTACAGCACTCACATCTCCAGGTTCCTTCAGTCTCAGGGCCTTTGAACAGACTGGTTTCTTGGCCTCCAATGCTCCCTACTGCACGCCCACTGCTGGCACTTAGTTAATGCAGATATTCATTCTTCAGAGCTTAGCACAAACCTCTTCTTCAAAGCATCTTTCCCTTACTCCTCCACTAGGTGAGGTCTCGGGAAGTACTCCACACAGTATGGCCCTTAGCTCAACCATGAAAACATCTCTAGGTAATTAGCTATTTAATATCAATCTTCCCTCCTGCGGTTAGTAATTTCCACCAGTGTGGTATTTCTGCAGGCTCCCAGTGTAGATCCCAATGCCTAAAACACAGGTAGTGCTCAATAACTACCTGCTAATGAATGCAGCAGTCATGCAATGAACATGGGCAAATAAAAACTCCTACAAAGCAAATCCAAAGGAAACTGGGAAAACAGCAAGAAAGTCTAGCAAGTCCCACATCAACAGTGCAAAGCAGGAAATAATCAGAAATTTAGATAACTGGGTGGCTGGGGATAGGACTTAAGTCTGGTGAAAATGAGCTAACTCCAAAGACTGAAGCACAAATATGTTGTAAAGAATGCAGGTCTTGACAGGCTTGCTGCCCCTTTAACTTTGATTACTTTAGAACTGTAAACAGACATCCCTGCTATGTAGCCTGGGCCCTTGAACTTAAATAACCCTGCTTGCTGTACTAAGAGAACTCAGCTCCAGAGATTGCGTCATATCTTAGATTTATTGAGCAACATGCTACCATTTGTGCTTTGCTTCTTCTCAGTTAGCTTCAAAGCATAAGTAGCCCTATCTGATCTTAGCAACTGAGGCCAAAGCAGTTGCACTAGGATTTCAAAAGAAGCTGGTTTATTTGTGTTGCGAGAGGTGGGGAGGAGGCAAGAGATAAAACGGCCCCCCTTCCAAGAAATCTGAATGTAATACTTCCTAGCAGCAAACAATTCTGCAAGCTTATTGTTCAAAGCTAGTATATCCGAATCCTCAAAATTAACACAACTTTCATCCGGGTCTCTGGACTCTCTACATGCCACTCAGAGTACGAAAAATACATACATGAAAAAGGTAGATGCAGGATCAAATTAAAACCTTTAGGAACTCAAAGCATTAAAAAGATGGTGATACCTCTATTCCACCTTACTTCTGCATCCCTCCCATCCAAATCTTAATTGAAAACAAAAAGCAGGGAGTCTGCTTCTCCCTGTCCCTCACCCAGCTCATCATGCTCTCTTTCTCTAATAAATAAATAAAATCTTTAAAAAAACAATACTAAACTGTAAAAGGTGTGATTTTCCCACAGTGACTACCTGGATTTTTGCAAAGTATCAAGTTCTTTCAAAAGTTCCTTCTCTCTGGTTTGCTAGTACTTTAAGTATATGACTGCTGGATGATGCCAGGATGGATGGATAGACAGACGATGGATGGATGGATGTAGGACTAAGGTGATTGGCTTCATTTTCCCCATCTATAAAATGAAACGCTTAGACTAATGTTTTCTGGGACCTATTCCAATCTTTTTTTCTCAAAGCATAATTATCAATCATTTTTAGAAATGATTCTGACAGTTTGGAATCCTAATTGGTTAGAAATGTAGGTCTGATTCCAGGAAGACATAAAAGGGGTTATAACTGTATGACCAGAGAGACAGGGCCCGCCAAAGTCCTGCTGGCTAGTATGACAGATCCCATACACCTGACCTCAAACAGTCGTGCATAAAAACAATGATGAGAACGTTCAATTTTCTGTACTACTCCAAGTCAGCATTTCTTAAACCAGGCCACAGAACACTAATTCTGTGGGCTCGTAATAGGTGTTTGTCAAAAGAAAGGTTTTGTGCACAATGAGTGTGAGGTACAGTAGGTTAAACGAATTCAAACAGGCTTCTTTATGTAGGGCTTCTCAGAGCTGTTAGTAATAAAGATCTGCCAGATCTTGTGCTTGGTCCTCACAGGTACTTCATTTGATCTTCACTTTCCAGAACAGGAAAGTGAGATACAGAAAGGTTAAGAAACTTATATAAAATCCTCCAACTTACAGGAGGTGGCGCTGGGTTTTAAATCAAGTATTATCACCAAAATAATTTCTCTCTTTTTTTTTTTTTAAGAGAGAAAGAAAGCATGCATGCCTGGGGCGGGGTGGGGGGTGAGGGGTGAGGGAGTGTGCAGGGGCAGAGGGAATAGGAGAGAGAATCCCCAAGAAGGCCCCATGCACAGAGTGGAGCCTAACGTGGGACTCGATCTAACAACCCTGAGATCATGATTTAAGCCAAAATCAAGAGTTGGGATGCTTAACCAACTGAGCCACCCAGGCACCCCACCAAAGTAAGTTCTCTCAGTCACCATATAGCACTGGTTTCCATTAGCCTCCAACATGCTTACAGATACCATTAATCTCCAAGAAGGGTCTCAGGTATGCAGTGAACCACAAAATTATTTGGTCATGGACCTCTTCTTATTTATTTCTTTGGAGAGAACTCCTGTAAGTTGTATTTTTCTCTAAAGACCTCTGTCTTTCTACCAGTCAACAGAAGGCCTCTTGATCCCTCAATGCAGAATTCCACTGACCAGGAAGTAGAACTTAAAAATATCAGAACCAGACATACGGATGGCCAATGGAGACATGAAAAGATGTACAACATCACTCGTCAGGTAAATGCAAACCAAAACCATGATGAGGAGTGCCTGAGTGGGTCAGTGGGTTAAGCATCTGCCTTTGGCTCAGGTCATGATCCCAGGGTCCTGAGATTGAGTCCTGCACTGGGCTGGCTCCCTGCTCAGCGGGGAGTCTGCTTCTCCCTCTGCCCCTCTCCCTGCTCATGCTCACTTGCTCGCTCTCTCTCTCTCTCTCTCTCAAACAAATAAAACCTAAAACAAAAACAAAAAACCATGATGAGATATCACCTCGCACATCAGAATGGCTAAAATAAAAAACATAAGAAATAACAAGTGTTGGCGAGGATGTGGAAAAAAAGGAACCCTCTTGCACTGTTGGTGGGAATGCAAACTGGTGCAGCCATTGTGGAAAATAGTATGGAGGTTCCTCAAAAAGTTAAAAAGGAGAACTACCTTACAATCCAGTAATTGCACTACTAGGTATTTACCCAAAGAATACAAAACACTAATTCAAAGGGATATATGCACCCTGATGTTTATTGCAGCAGTTACTAACAACAGCCAAGATATGGAAGCGGCCCAAATGTCCATCAACAGATGAATAAAGACGTGGTGTATGTATGTACGTATAGTGTATACTGAATCACTATATTGTACACCTGACACTAATATAACACTACAGCGGTAACTATACTGGAATTAAAATAAGAAAATAAATACGTCATTATTTTACTAAATACACATTATTTGTCTAAAACCTTAAAAAAATATATTAAAAAAAACTGTATCAGAACTAGGGACCTGAAAGACCCCTTCATCCAAGCCCTTCATTTTCCCGAAAAGCATGTTCTTTTTTTTTGTTGGGCAAGTTTATTGAGGGCTAGTAAAAAGCTCCCAAAGTAGGGTGGGGGGGTACCCAAGAGGGTTGCCCAGCAGGTTCAGTTCTGAAAGGGGAAGTGACACAGTAAGGAGACAGATTAGAAGCTAGATCTCCTAGAATCTAGCATAAAACTCTGTAATAACTGCCTCTAAAATATTTTTGTGTGTGTGATTTCCAGCATATAACTCTTATTTATAATATTTCCCAGATTCAAGCTACTGACTGGTTTATCCAAATATTTAGTCTTGTCTTTACTATTAAACCACAACAAAAAGATAAATGGGAACAGACGGTCAAAGGGAAGGATCAAAGAAACATTACCTGAGAATATCATAACTGGCAAAGTCCCACTGGTACAGACCCAGTGCCGAACTACAGACAATATATTTCCCATCAAAATGAAGTCTTGGCTGCAGGCAGATGCTCCTATCCTCAGAGACAGACAATGTCTTCAAGCACTTGCAGTTGATTTCTCTCCCAATTGGCCAAATCTACAGATAAAAGAAAATTAGGGAAGATGACAAATCACATCACCATAGAAAAACCTGTCCTTAAACAATGTAATAAGGTGAAGTAAATCGGAAAGACCACAGATTTTATAGTTCAAGCTCTGATGCTACACACACGTACTGTGTGATCTTGGGTAAAATATTTAACCTCTCTGAACCTCAGTTCCCACAATGAAGATACCTATCACATAGAGTCGTTCAAAAAATGCAATAAGAACATATGTAAGAGTGGTCTGTAAACTTTATTCAAATTGGGTTTTTTTTATTACACAAGTAAACTTTTACATTTTTATAGTTTAGATCTAAGAAGTAAAAGGTATGAGATATGCATCTTGAGAAAACAGAATGTAAAGATAAATTTCTGTGGATCTTTTTTTCTTCATTTACAAATCAGGGGTAGAAACTGCCTCGAACATACAGAACACCTGGGTGGCTCAGTTGGTTAAGCATCTGCCTTCACCTCAGGTCATGATCCCAAGATCCTGGGATCGAGTCCCACATCAGGCTCCTTCTCAGTGGGGAGCCTGCTTCTCCCTATAACTACTGCTCCCCCTGCTTGTCCTCAGTCTCTTTCTCTCTGACAAATAAATAAATAAAATCTTAAAAAAAAAAAAACACGGCTTCATACATAGAATGAATAATTCTCTTTCCAAGAAATTTAAGATGGTTTATACTAAGACATTCCTGCTTCCCTTGAAATATTCCCTCTGTGCTATACCATTTTATTTTTTTCTTGTATTTGCCAGTTTTTCTTTGATGAGGAAAATTAATGGAGGAGAAAACCTCACCTTGATCTCATATTTGTCCGCACTTAAGAGTATATAGTCTCCAGGACTGTGCAAAAGAGACTTGACTTTACACTTTTGCAAAACCACCTAGAAATATAAACATCCATGTTAGAGTGAAACTTTCAAAACTGTTTCTATATTGCTTTTTTAAAAATTAAAGTATGAAAAAGAGCCTGAAATGAGATGGTATGCTAGAAGAGCTAAGCTGTAATCCTATGACCACGTTAGCCTCAAGTTAGTACAAACAGATTTTCTATATTGTCAGCAGGATCTAAAATTGTCTAATGTTGGCAGCATTTAATTTAGCATTTGCTTTAGTCTGGAAGTAAACATTAGGAATGATTTTAAAACTGTAAAATGTGACTTTACAGCAAATGAGAGGAATAGGAAAGAAAACAGCCCATAGACCTAAGAGCAGATACGAATGATGTTTTCATGAGCACATGCATTACAATGGAAAAAGCACTGGACTTGGGACCAAAATCTGCTATATACTGACTCTGCAACCTTGAGGAAGACCAACTAGCATCTTTGCTTCTCAATTTCCTCATCTTTAAAATAGGGGATGAGGCACTTATTATATCTCATAACTACAATGAAAATGAAATAAAACAATTAAATGAAGATGATGATGATGTAAAAGAAGCTAACATTCCATTAGCACTTGGGATAGTCTATAAACATTTAGGGGCTAATTATTTTTGTAATAAGTCAGGACCAAGTGAGAGGGAGGCCAAGCTCACTTCTTCAGAAGTGAGCACTGCAGATACTTCAGAAGTCTGTACTGCAGATTCAACTGAAACTGACAGACCTACTACACACAGATGCCCTGCTGGGTCCTGTCCCATCATCTCATTCAGAATTCACAGGAACATTTAACAGATGAAATTCAGGCCCTGAAGGGAGGAGTGACTTGTCTTAAGACCTCACACAGTCAGCGTCCTGGCCTCAAGTCCAGTGTTTTTAACACAACACAAAATTGTCCTATGTAACTTTTCCATTTAAATAGTCAATGTGTCCAATACAGAACTGTGGTAAAAGATTCATAACATAAAATGTACTATTCTCAACCATTTTAAGTGTACAGTTTAGAGGTGTTACTGATCTTCTCACAAACCATCTTTTTAGCTCCGCCTATTTCAGAAAAACACATTTACCTACCTGACCTAAAGCCCACTGGATAGCTCTAATTCCTCCCTTCTTTGTTCCCTATGAATCAGTAAGCTTAGCTGGCTTTCCCTTAAAGACATATCATTCATGCGTGCTCATCTCTTTCTTCACTGCCACCTGGGTCTGAGCCATAGGTATCTTTTGCTTAGATTATTGCAAAAGCCTACTTGGCCTCCCTGGGTCTGTCTGTGTCCAACTCCAATCCATTTTTTTACTTAGCAGTTTATTTTCTTATAACATAAATCGCACAGCTCCTTGCTCAGAACACTCAACTATTTTCTCCTATGTGTATGACACCCAAATCCTTAACATAGCCAAGGAAGGCCTACGTGATAGCCACCTCTTCCATACCATCCCCAACCATAGCACAGCTCCACTGGCCTTCAGGCCAACAAATGTTCTAGGATCTTTCCCACCCCAGGGCCTGGGCACACGCTGCACACTCTGAAACACTCTTTATTCTTTATCCAGCTACCTCCAATTTCTTCTTCATGTTTTGTCCCTTCTCAAGAAGCTCTCCCTGAATGAATTAGATACCTTCTAGACTTTTTTCAAAGAACACTGTACTTTGGCTTCATGGCACTTAACACCATTTGTAATTGTACATTTATTTGTGAAATAACTGTTTAATAACTATCTCTCCTACTGGGCTAACGTTGGTGTCAAGCCTGAGACTGTTTTGCTCACTCCTATATCCACTGTCTCACACAGGAATGGGAAGCTCAGGAAAGTGTCTCTGCGTGACATTCCCATGATTAATACTGCATTTGATCCTCACAGCCACCTTTTTATGAAAAACTACAATATTCTTTTAAAGATCCCATACGTTTTTCTTTATCCCATTTCTTGCAACTATTATTTTTTCAAGAAGAAAACTGCTTTCCTGATTGAAAAAGAAATATGCTTATCCTAAAGGGGAAAAAAGCACCTACAATTCCATTAATAATAACCTGTAACGTTTTGACACATAACACATTTAGTCAGAAATTGGTATCATACTCTACAATGTAGTTTCCTATGACCTGTTTTATTTGTTCCCTCTACCCGCCAAATACACTGTGGGCATTTTCCCACGTCCATGAGTCATTCAGATGAATGATTTACCGAGTGTCTTTTACATGGCTGGTCACTGTTGCAGGCCATCGTGCACTGTGGGTACATCTGCTCCATCTAACGGCTCACCTATCACTTAACAAGACAGCACCTACCATCCTCCACCCCACCCGCAGTTCCCTCACCCCTACAAAACCTGATGTCAAGATTTCTTCTATAAGTCTTCCTACCTTGGTGACCCATTCCGTGTGCCCGGTGAGTGTGTTCAGGCATGTCCCAGCAGATAAAGCCCATACTTTCACAGTGAAGTCTGCAGAGCCACTCACCAAGATATCCAGTTCGTCATTGTAGTCAACGCTAAACACTAGTATATATAACATACACAAAGTTAAAACATGTCCCTCTGAGGGTCTTTTATAATAGATTTCAATCACGCTCATTCTCCTAGCTGACCAACTGTATAATTTCTCAACTAGAGATACTATAAGAATGGTGCTACTCAACTAAGAATTTTATGATAAAAAATATACCCATTTCAAAATTCTTGTTACCATTATAGCTTATTATTCTAAGGATGGAACATCCCTGGAATGACACAATCCCTCATACTTGTGCTAGCTTCTAAGTGAGAGGTAAAACCAGTGCTGGAGATAATGGCATTCGCACTTAGGCCTGCCTGCCTGACATGCCACAAAAGTAATTCAGCTCATGCAGGGAAAACACAACATAGGTGGCCCTACTCAGATTTGCACTATTCTTCACAAGGAGACAAAATGTCAAGAATAATACCCACAATCAAGAAAAGCCAATGTAATGAGAGAAACAAAACACACACAAATCTCTCAAAGGTCAGACTAAGCCATTCTCTCCAACAACCTGAATTTCTTGAGGGGTGTACCCCCAGCACTAAAACAGTGCCTGAGTATAAGAGGTACTCAAACACTTGTTTTTAAATGCCTGCCAAACTCTAAAGGAACACAGGAGACCCGGAGATAAAGATACTGGGCTTCTCCTTAAGGAACTCAGTCTAAGGGCGAAGGAAGAGTCCAAAAAAATTAAATGTTTACTTCTTGCTAGGGAAACACCAAGGAGAATGACTAACTCTGCCCAGGGGTATCAGGGAGGACTTCAGGCAAGAGGCAATATTGGAGATGGGCCTGAAGGATGAGTAGAGTTTATCAAGAAAAGAAAGAGAATATTGCATGAAGAGGGAATAGCAAAGTCATGGAGTTAGGAAAAGCCATAGCAATGTCCAGGGAACAGCAAGGAGGAAATTTTTTTAGAGCAGAGCTCTTGAAGTTGACCAGGTATAAAAATCACCTGGAAGTCAATGTATATCCTGATACATGGAACAGTACACTCGATTTAATATACACCATGCTAATCATATATCTTCCAATATTAATTTCTATAACAAGCAAGTGGTAACAGATAGACTGAGAAAAAATGTTTAAGATGACAAACAAAATGGGGAAAAATTGTTTTCAGCAAAATAGCTAGGTTCACTTCAAAGTAATACTGAGCACCAGACACAATAAAAGGAACACAGGACCTAAGGGTGAACAAGACAGGAAAGATCCCTGTCCTCCTGGCATCTATACCCTGGTGGGGAATCAGATTACCATACTTATTTGTATGATGAGTGTTATGACAAAATACAAGTTATTGGGAAGCCTATAGTAGAACGGAGTCCAAGAAGACTGCTCATAAAACGTGATGCTTAAGGTCACAGACTGTGACTCTCTAGGGTTGAGGCAGTGGGTAAATGGAGAAAAGGAAGAAGGGAGCTGATGCACAAGAGGATGGGAAACAGCTCAACAAGATTTCTGCACAAAGCTCCAAAATATAATGCAGCAGAGGCTAGCAGCTCAGGTCTCAAGGCTATATTCAAATGACCAGTTTCTGTACACTAGACCACTATAAAATTATTAGGAAATATTCAGGTATCTGTTTATCTTATCTCTAGGCACTGTTTTAATTAATTGTCAACCAAGCTCCAATTCAACATAGTATGTGTAGATATACAATCTGAGAACTACGGTCACTCCAAAGGATTTTTAGCTCCAATTCTACAAACAGAGTAGACTGAATTTACAAGTGTAGGACTTGCTCAATTTGGAGGTAAGAAATCTGACAAAAGCAAAATGAACTGACTGTTCAACAGGGTATAAATTAAACACGTACGGAAACCACCCCCTCTCAGCATAAGGGTACATAGAAGGGTTGTGAAATGCGCCAAGGAAAAGCAAAACTCAGGAAAAAATTCCAAACAGGAATGCCTTAAAGAAAGGGGATAATTGCTATGTCTAAGAAATAAGCGGAGGGAAAGGCAGGTTAAGTTAAAAAACAAAAACAAAGTGGGGTCACATTCTTGGCTCCTGGTTTTAAGGAATGAGGTTAAAGTAACTGTAGAAACCCCTGAAAAAGGGCAACCCACCCGCCCCTGTGTGCCCCCGGAAGTGCTGGGTCCTGGCTCCGGAACTCCATTCCCAGCAGGCCACAGTGTTGTCAAAGGAGCCTGTCACAAGCTTCTGCTCATCAAATTTCACTGCTGCACAAGTGTGGGTCTGGATGCCATAAACACACTGTCCTGTACTCACATCCCACAGTTTTGCAGACAAGTCATCTGACCCTTCAAGAGAAAAACAGGGAGGTTAGTAAGAAACCAAACACTAAAGAAGGGAAGTCAATCCCCAAACCATGGTATTGCTCAAGTAGAACCTCATGATCTCCTCTTCTAGCATTTCCACTTCATAGCTGAGAAAAGCAAAGCATGGGGAAGGTAACAACTCACTCAGGGTCACCAAAATGGTGTGAACAGCACGGGGGCTGAATGCAGACTTTCTGGTTTAGTCTTTCTTCCCTTAACTTTCCAGGTGATAGAGGAGTACTAGACTAAAGCATCCCTTGGTGTTTCCACTTGCAAAATTTCATAAATCTTTCACTATCACGAGCTTTCTGATTTGTGCTTGAAATGATCGAGTATTACCTACAACTGCACGTATACATTTGCATGCCTACCCATAACCCAACAACCCTGAGCAAATAAAGAATGCTGAAGAGTAAAACTGTCTGCTGGAATATATTCTACTCTAAGATAAGTCAAAGATAAGCCTCAGATCACAGGCTAACTTCTGCAAAGGCTAACTGCTAATTCCTTAAGCCATCCTGAAATGTGCAAAGGAACCTCTAAGAAAACCATGGATAAATTATTCCCAGACATTCACAACAACTCAACAATGAGCTTAGAAAGCCTCTTAATATTCTGCAGAAAGAAAGTAGGTTTTATTTTCACATCTAATGAAATTATACTGATCATGATGATAATTCAGGATTAGCTTTAATTACATTTAAAAGTCTAATGATTAAATCAGCCTCACAACTTACCTTTATAACAAAAAAGTGATAAGAAGAATTGATAAAAGAGAATTTTTGAGAATACAAAAAATATAGTCAGTATGACAAGGACATGGTATGCAGGAAAGCGCTGAATCACCAATTTTGGAAAAGATGAAGTGACTAAATAAAATCGGCCACAATTCTACCTTTAAGGGCTAGTGAAAAGCCACTGTTTCACACAATGGAAAAATACCACTTATGAAAGGGGTAGAGCGTGAATTTCAACCTGGACAAATGCTAGGATAACACACTAAAATGAAGACTATTTGCTGTCACTCTACTATTTAGAGACTTAGTTTTTTCTTTATAAAACAAGGGATGCGGGCGCCTGGGTGGCTCAGTGGGTTAAAGCCTCTGCTTTCGGCTCAGGTCATGATCTCAGGGTCCTGGGATCGAGGCCCGGATCGGGCTCTCTGCTCAGCAGGGAGCCTGCTTCCTCCTCTCCCTGTCTCTCTGCCTGCCTCTCTGCCTACTTGTAATCTCTCTCTCTGTGTCAAGTAAATAAATAAAATCTTAAAAAAAAAAAACAAGGGATGGGGCTTGGTTGGTGCTCCTCAATGGTCATATGAGACATCAGAATCATCTGGGGAGGGGCACTGGGCTAGCTCAGTCGATAAAGCATGTGACTCTTGATCTTGGGGTTGTGGGTTCAAGCCCCATGTTGGGTGTAGATTACTTAAAAATAAAATCTTTGGAAACAGCACTGTCCAACAGAAACATAATACAAACCACAGAAGTAATTTAGATATGTAATTTAAAATTGTCTATTATTTACTTTAAAAAGTAAAAAAAATGTGTAATTTCATTAGCCCAATGTATCAAAAATAAAATTTCAATATGTAACCAATATAAAAAATTATTAATGAAATATTTTATATTCTAAGTCTTTTAAATCCATTGAATATTTCGCATTTCACATCTCAGTTTGGACAAGCCCCATCTCAAGAGCTCAAAAGCCTGATGTGGCCTGTGGCTACTATACTGGACAGTATGTCTAGATAATCTCAATTATACAACACTTAAAAATGGTTAAAATGATAAATCTAGATGTTCCATAAATATGCCTTAGGAAGTGGCATGACTGGCTCCTCAATCTTGTGTACAATTCATCACAATTTGATAAAAACAAAATAAAGATTATCCTAATTATTTAAATTAGTTTATATAGGGAGATATTGGGCCATTCAGTTTTACACCCTAAAGAAACATCACAGAATAATTAGCTTGATTTCAGTTCCATTTTATAGCATGGCAAGTCTACTCTTCACTGTTAAGCCTTCAAGAGCCATTATTCTCCCCTCCCGTTTAGTTTTATTTCAACCTTCCCTGTGGACTCCCGTTTGTTGCGCTGACTAGCAGCAGGTCATCAATGATGCAACCCAGAGATGAAAGGGGACTAAATAAATGCAGACTATTTTTCATTATATGAGAGAAAAACAACCCCTCTCAACTCAGTAAAGATGATGAAAACAATACTTTGATATAAAAAATCACAGGGACAGGTATATAACAAAAAAGTAAGCAGAAAACAGCTGTAACTCAAATGGAGCAAACTATCGGACCAAGTGAAGTTTAAATATTTAACTGGTAGAATCAGATCTCGGCTCTCAGCTGCCTCTTGGGGGCATTTGACTCGGATGACTAAATGAACAAACATTTGCCGCTGCCTCTTCGAGACAGGCAATTTTTTTTTTTTTTTTAAGATTTTATTTATTTATTTCACAGAGGGAGAGAGATCACAAGGAGGCAGAGAGGCAGGCAGAGAGAGAGAGGGGGAAGCGATGCGGGCCTCGATCCCAGGACCCTGAGATCATGACCTGAGCCGAAAGCAGAGGCATTAACCCACTGAGCCACCCAGGCGCCCAAGACAGGCAATTTTCAATGTCCTTCTTGAAACTCTTAATCACCATTCTGCTTCTGTACTTCTTCCCTAAGTACACTCTTCAAGGATCCATTCTAGGCTATATTCTTCTTCCTCTCCATCTCCTTTTAAAATTTCCCTGTTCTAGCCATAGCCGTGATGTGGCTAACCACTCAACCTTTTGCTCTAGCCCTGAGCTACATCCCGAAGCTCTCACGTAGCATTTCCAGATACCTGTGGGAATCTCCACTCACATCCAACTGCATTAAGTTCATTCCAAACTGAACTCCCTCTATCCTCTCGAATTTATTCCTTCGTTTCCTATTCTTGTTACTAGTACCACCAACTTCCCAGATGTACATATAGCTAGAAATCCCAGCTATTTTTTAAATCAACCCTTTCCTCGCCACATACTCAATCCATTGCCAAATCCTGTCAATTCCATTTCAACGGTTGCTCTTCCATTTAACTGCTCCTTTAAAAAATTTCTACCCTTACTGTACTAAATCTAAATCTATTTACTCTTACCTAAACTACAATACCCTAATACTTTAATTTAGAAACTCTAGATCTGTTTACTCCTACCTAAACTACAATGCTCTAATATTTAATTTAGAAATGCTACATTTGTCAATGTCGAGAGGTCTCAAGGGAAGTAGTATCATTTCTTAGGGAACATTTTAGAAATGTGCAGGAGTGATTTCAATTGTCACAATGATTTTGGGGCAGGGAGTGAGGAGCATTACTAGCCTCCACTGGGCAAAGGCTGGAAATGCTAGACATCATGGAATGTTTGGGACAGTACACAAAAAGAATTGTCTCATATTTTGCATGACCTCTTAAAGACTCTGCCCAATATTCCTAAGTAATAAGCTTATCCTTAGTTGTCTGAGCCTCAGATCTGTTTTACAAAGCATGGAGCTTATTCTAAATTTTCTGAGTGTACAAGGTAGATTGAGGAAAAATGTATCTTGCTTTGTAGGGGACTTTGCTAAGAGTTTTTCACCACTTGAGGTCACACCACTGAGGGTACAAATACAACATGCTCCATTTAGAGCCCTCATGTTCATGACAACAGTACATATATAGATGCAAACATCTGATTACACTTTTGTCTTTTAGCACAACTGTGCTTGAGCACAACACATTTAGTGTGTATTATTTTAAATTACTGTCTTTTAATTTCTGCTCTGGATCAGAGTTTAGGTATTACATTAATTTTTTGAAACGTGTATGTGCAGGTAAGTTATGTCTATAAATTTTACTTCAAGGTAAGAGAATATTATAAAATATGTTATAAGAGGACCTGGGTCTGACAGAAAGAAGAAACATTGGTCTACTTGGAAGACAGCTCTGAAATCTTTTTCAGCTCAGAAATCTTTCATATTTTTTTCTTACTACTCATAGAAAACTGTCCAAATTCATGTTCCCAATATTTAAGGTTTTTATAATACACCTCAAGCCAATTCTTCAGCTTATATTCTAGAATCTCATAGAGTCCCTACTTATATCCTAAGTTCAGCTAAAATGAATATTCTTTATTTTCCTCCTATAAGCTCCATGTTTAGTCCTTTCTACAACTTTGCTAATGCTAATGCTGATCTTCCTACTGGAAAGTGCTTATTCTCATCTCTCTAATATCCGCCCATTTTCCAAGATTCAACATAAATACTGCTCAATTTTTGCAAATGGAGGAAATCACTCCTTCCTCTGAACAAATATGATTTGTTTTCCTCATATAATTCAACTGTATCATTTGATCGCACCTCTTTTATAGCTATTATTTTTCTTTTTTTTTTTTTTTAGCTATTATTTTTTTATTCAACTATAAGCCAAGGGCACATTATGGCAACTTGCAGACTCAATATGACTCAAACATATTTTAAAAATGTGAATAATACTTAAAAATCAGTACACTAAAAAAAAGAGAGAGAGAGAAAATAAGAATACCACACAGAAATCTAGAAGTCCCAAATCTAGAATAAGAAAAATAATAGCTATAAAATAAAAGAGGTGTGACATTTTTAGATTAGCCCCTTGAACAACCAAATAGTATTGTCAAAAAGATTGATGGCTGATGCTAAAAATTAACATAGCACAGTGATTTAGGTAGTTATCCTTCTGCTTAGTTCTGAAATGGTAAGAAAGGAACCTGTTGTGCTTTGTGCCGTTCAGTAGATATTTATAAAATGACTTCTATGTGAAAGACAATGTGAAGGTATACATGGATGAATTAGGACAGTTCTTGCTCAGAAAATGTACACAGTGAGGTCAGGAGGGTAACCTGATTAGGTAGAAGTCTCCATGTAGACCATACTAATCAGAGAGAACTTGCCCTTCTAGAGAGGGTAGTTGCTGCTCCACTGTAGTGAATTATTGCCATATGGGATTTAAGCTTAGAGTGATCAGATCTGATACTTACACACAGGTTCCTTTCTTACCATTTCAGAACTAAGCAGAAGGATAACCACCTAATTCACTATGCTATGTTAATTTTTAGCATCAGCCATCAATCTTTTTGGAAATACTATTTGACTGGTTGTTCAAAGGGCTAATCTAAAAATGACAACTGTAAACTTATTGCCAAATTCAGAACTTTCCAACTCAACCACAGAGAAAAAACAAGCTCTTCAGTAATAGCATGAAACAAACAGATGTGTAATTATATAACGCAAATAATTCTCTCACTGGTTATGGTCCCAGGGATGCTGCTATTAGAAAAATTAAACTAATGCTTTGGATTATTTTCAATAGACAGAGCATAATTTTCAATATGCAAGCCTGATGAATTTAATCAGAATAAAAAATATGAAATATAGACCCACCTCGAAAATAACCTTAAAATGCAGGGTTGAGTCCACAGTTATTGTAGATATTAACTTTCTAGGTAGTTAAAGAATTCAGTGAATGTGTCCCATTCACTCTGCTTCAAATAACTAATGCAGTTTTACTGCGTTTCAAAAGTAAAATTTGATGAGAATTTTTTTTTTTTTAAAGCTCGATGTGGCTCTGAGTCAACTGCCAGTATTTACCTAGGTACAAATGAGCACAAATCTCAAAGGTAATACTGCATCTGAATCTTTAAAAACTACCTGCCATTGATCATAAGGCAAAAAGGACACAGAAAAGCTATCACCCCAAATGGGAAAGTAAATCAAAGTATAAAAGAACAGATGATGCCTTTCCAATAACCTGGCTTATAAGACAGGGAATAACATGAGTACAGAGTAACTTTAGGATGACAAATGAACGAAGCCATGAAATGCCTTCAATTTAATGTTTATTTTATAAAACTGACAAAGTAAAGTATATTCAGAGAATATATCACCACATGAGAAAATGTATATCCTTGAGAAATCATACATCTCAAAAATGTTAAAATTGAGTCTGGTGGAACTCTCAGAGAGAAGCAGGTTATTTAAAACTTTGCTGTGGCCATAGCACCAACTCAATCTCTCTGGAAAGGACAGTAAGAGGAACTTTAAAGTCATTCATATTTCTGGATCTGTGATTTTACTTTGAGGCTTCTGCCCCAAGTAAATAATTCAAGGGGAAAAAATGCAAACAAAAATATGCATAAAAATAGAAACAACCTGAATATGCATTACTATTGAATTGGCCAAATAATGATGACATATTTACACAAAGGAATAGTATATGCTATTTAAAAAGGCAACTATGTACTTTAAGTAATACTCAAATGTTTATTAGAAATTATCTTGTGGGGGGACACCTGGATGGCACAGTTGGTTAAGCATCTGACTCTTGATTTTTTGCTTTGGTTGTGATCTCAGGGCTGTGAGATCAAGCTCTGTGTCGGGCTCCATGCTCAGTGTGGAGTAAGCTTGAGATTCTCTCTCCCTCTTCCTGTATCCCTCCCACTTCTGCTTCCTCTCTCTTTCTTATAAATATTAAAAAAAGAAAGAAAGAAATTATCTTGAGTGAAGAAAGAACACCAAGTATCCCTAAATACAATTATATTATATACAATGAAAGTGAATAGGCATTAGGATCATTGATAAGAACTGCCTGGAACCATTCTAGACATGTCTAAGAATTACTTACAATGCCTATCAAAATGTATTGCCTAAAACATGTGCACTGATTATATGTAGAAACATACGCCCATTATAATTAGAAGATATACATAATTCCAAATTTTAATGATTATTTTGTTATATAGTTATTTAATTGCTTAGGGTTAAAATATCTAACTTCCATGAGCAAACTCTTCCAAGTCTTCTTAGAACCACAGGAAACTAGAGCAAAAGAGAAATACCTCCCTTCCCATACTATATAGACAAGGAAACAAACACACAGAGGTTAAGTAATTCTTCCAAGATGATCTAACTACTTGCTAGGTCTAATGATTTTTCTCAAAAAAACACTGCTGACAGAAAAAAAATTTTAACCAACATGGAGAACCACACATGGAAGCATAAAGCATTGAAAAAAATAGTTACAGTTTTCTGATTCACATCACATTTAAAAAAATGTCTGGAGTTTTCTTTTCATACAATTTTATAAAAATTATTTGTTTTCTAGAGGGAAAGAGGAAAGGGAAGTAAAACCACTCAGGGATGGGGGAAGGGAGAATGCCACTACAGATATCTCATATAATTAATACTTGCCATCCTCAAGCCTAAGGAGTAGTTTGTTCTGTTTCTAAGATTATACCCTATGAAATGCAAAACAACAACAAAACAGTTCTAGGGTCTCTTACCTGTACAGAGAAGTCCATCTTTATAGTAAAGTGCATACACTCTGGCACTGTGTCCAATTAATGATGAGGTCTCAAAGGCTTCATGGTCCTCCAGTTGCTTCATTCTCAAAATAGCCTTCAAATAAACCTTCTTCCAGTGCAAAGCGTCCTGAACAGAATCATCTATCTGCCAGCCCAAATTTTTACACGCAGTCTGCCACACCTCTGTACAGGCACTTATCACCTTATTCCACTGTTTAGAGACGAGGCAGCATGTGAGTAAAGTCTGAGGATCGAGCCATTTTAACAAATAAAAACTGAGCTCCAGGGGAAGGAGTTTGAGGAAGTCCCGCTTGAGGAGAGTCTCCAGGTTATTGGAGAGATGCCTGAGCTGGACTGCCCCACTCAGACTAATCAGGTGATCCAGAGTTTCATTTTTCTGCAAGTCCGTCAGAGAAAGAAATGTAACAGAAATGTTATCAAGCCATGTCTCAAAGTCCTTTCTCTCCATAAGGTTATGGAAAAATTTACCTGTGGCACATCAAAATATTGTATTAGTTCTGCTCAAAAAGACTGTTCAAACAAGACTGCTAACAAATGAAAATTAGTGTAAAAAACTTGGCATTACAACTTTACAGTAAATATATTGCATCTGAAAATCTTCCATACACACAGAGGAAAATACACTTGAGAAAACATACTTTAATAAATCATGATCTCTGAAACACAAGTCAGTGAGACTTATGTAAGTGTAGGTGACTTGCTCCTTTTGAAGTCTAGCACATGCTACATGCATCTTCACAGCAAAAGATTTACAAAGTATTCATTCATTATAAAATAGTTTATTCTACATAACATACTTCTCCCTCCCCCCCATCAAAACCATCATAACACTATTTACTTAATACACTCTATCTGGGTACTAAAATCACAAAAATAAGCACCAGCAGGTGACAACCAGAAGGCAAGTCTCTTGAGCAGTAACTGGATATTTTAGTTATCATGTGAGGCACAGCCTGACCTGTTACCAAAAGCACAAAACTGACTACTGGCTTTTCCATAGATGTTCAGACAAAAAAGGTTCAGGGAAGAAAAACAAGCAGATGTAATAAGTTACGTAGCTCAGGTATTCTGGTTCTTCTACTTCCTTTATGGCACTGCCTGTTAGAACATGAATTACTAAAGACTTTACATGGCCTTAACATGGTTTTTATAAGCGTCATATGAGCTGGTGACAACGCCGAACCATGTGCCACACATAGCAGTGAGGGTCAAGGAAGCCTGCACAAATAAGTCAAATTAGTAATCCTGATGCTTCCAAAACACCAAAAAAACAGGTAGCATCATCTCTACTTTGCAGAGGAGGAAGTTAAAAGTCAGAGAAGGTAAGTGATTTGCCTATAGTCAACAGAGCTATTAAAATAGCATCGGAACAGCCTGGAGGTCAGTGCTCTCACCATCAGCAGTCCTCCAACCACACCAAAGCTGTCTTTCTCGGACAACAGCTACAACCTGGTTATAAAATCTGGAGGCACTGTGACTAGCTGATTATAGCACTTTCTCCTTTAGAATGACAAATTGCTCCAGGACTAACTGGAACCAAAAAAAAAAAAACCTTACAAGTAAGTATACAACATTACATATTGTGTCAAGGTGTCAATCCATTTTTAACAAAAGAGACTGAACTAATGAAAACAAAAAAATAAAGCAAATGAGTAAAAACCTCTTTCCCAAGGTTGTCTATATGTTGACAGATGTTAGTGCTGAATGATCAGTACATGGAGGGTTTTTTATTCTCTTTATTATCATATGTTTAAACATTTCCATAATTAAAAAAAATCTTTCCTTCTAATCTGACCACTTACTTTCCCACCAGATTGTCATACTAATTTTAAAAATTCATATCCAAAATAATGTGGAAGAGGAAAATAAATTCCTTCCCATATATGTCATCTAGGTCAGGTCTACATCAAAAGCCAGATCTCATCTTCCAACATTGCTCACATAGGTCAGTAAAAATCATTTTCATTAATTTCCCAATATCGAATTTGGCAAGAATGTTAACGGACACAAAAGAGTAAAAGCAACCAAAACTTCCAATCGTATCATCTCCTATCTAATAGTTTGGTTTTGGGAACAGTGAATGAACTTTAAAATAATACTCTGGAATCCTCAGAGCTTGGGCTAGGCAGGATTTATTAGTTTAAGGATTTACTTGGCTGCCAAAAAATAATCAGTTCACCAAAAGTTTTATCAACAAAACAAACTAACAAGCCATCTCCTTCTGAATTCAAACAACATTCTATTTGTAAGTTTACTGGCTATTTTTTACTTTAAAAAAACCACTCACAGCAAGGCAAAACAACCCTTTTCTGTGGACATTCACAAAATGTAACAACAGCTAATTAATACTGGCCAATTAAAAACATATACCAAAACATCTACCCAGGAATAAGTGTGGAGGACTTCCTCTCTCACACCTACACACACACAAGTACCCACACATCCATCATAGAAATGCTTATTTCTGCTTATGAATTATTATTTAAATGACTACAAGGCAGATTTATAATTCCCATGAAAATATTATCAGGTTCCCACCATTGACAAAAACTAAGAGACATGCCAAATTAATGTACTCATGACACCACAGAATATTATGGGGCAAACTTTCCAATGAGCACCTTTAAAAAACTCAGCCAGGGCGCCTGGGTGGCTCAGTGGGTTAAAGTCTCTGCTTTCGGCTCAGGTCATGATCTCGGCATCCTGGGATCGAGGCCCGCATCGGGCTCTCTGCTCCACAGGGAGCCTGCTTCCTCCTCTCCCTGTCTCTCTGCCTACTTGTAATCTCTGTGTGTCAAATAAATAAATAAAATCTTTTTAAAAATAAATAAATAAAAATAAAAAACTCAGCCATTTCTGAGATTCAGATATTCTCCTAACCCCTAATAATTTTTTCCCCAACTCTGCACTATTAAAGAAAAAAAAATTAGTTTTTACTTTTCTAAAAAAAAAAAATCAACTGACTTTGGAGGGAACTTTCTTTTTTTTTTTTTTTTTAATTTTTTTTTTAATTTTATTTTTATTATTTGCCCAAGGGGTACAGGTCTGTGAATCATCAGGCTTACATCTTTCACAGCATTCACCAAAGCACAAACCCTGGAGGGAACTTTCTTGAGGTCACAGGTCTAAAACGAACTCTTTTAGAGAGCTTCTAGGAGTATCATGTACTGGCAGCACAAGGCCCAAACGGGACAACTTCAGGAAGAAGGATTTCAATTCAACAGGAGCTTCCCAATAACGTACTGTGTTATGTCTCCAGAACGGTGTGAGATTCCCACTGCTGGGAAAGTCAAGGACAGTTAGAAACAGAGGCAGAATGAGGTAAATGAAAATGCCCTGGAGTCAGTCAAATCTTTTACTGATTCAGCCACTTCCTATGGGATCATGGGCACCTTTGACCAACTTCTAAACTTCAGTTCGCTCATCTGTAAAATGGAAGCTATCACTCACTGAGAGTTATGAAAATCAGAAACAGGACAAGGACATCCTTTACAGTCTAAGGTAACTCACATGGTATTTTTGTTAGTTTTATCACTATGAACTTTCCTGCCAGGAAAGCTTATAGTACCCCAAAGGCTGGAACAGATAGGACCACTAACATGCCTTTCGACCCTATGATCCTTATCATAAAGTTTCCCTTAAAATGGCTTAAAATACATGGAGGAAAAACTCAAGGGCTCAAACTTACTGAGATTTAATTTTATAATTAAGGGCGGTTATCGACTTGAGGGTAGAATTTCCCACTCGTTGCATTTTTGTCTCTACCCACACTTCATTCTGTCTTGCCCTTTTCTCCCCCTACTTCTTTTTTTTTTTTAAGATTTTTATTTATTTGACAGAGAGAGAGATCACAAGTAGGCAGAGAGGCAGGCAGAGAGAGAGAGGGAAGCAAGCCCTCCGCCGAGCAGAGAGCCCGATGCAGGGCTCGATCCCAGGACCCTGAGATCATGACCTGAGCCACCCAGGTGCCCCTCTCCCCCACTTCAGATTAAACATTAAACCTGCCCTTCTGCCCTCAATGTTAACCATCACAAGGCTCCGAAATGGGTGGTGTAATGAAGACTCCTAAACTGAAAGACGGGAGGTCTGGGTTTGGTGTCTAGTTCTGTCATTAACTCCCTGTGTTCTCTTAGGCAACTCTATTTGTATTGGTTTAAAAGACTCAAGTACTACTCATAGACATTACCTCATTGGACTATCAAAACTTCGTGGAAAGTATCAGTACTACTGGCCTTAACTAATAAATGAGGAAATTTATGGCCTAAGAAGTGGAGTGACTTTCCTAGGGTCCCATAGGAAGCAGCAGCTTAACATCTTTCCCAGCCCCCACCCTCTCAAAACAAAAGTAGACACCTAGGTTTTACTAGGGACAGCCATTCTGGATAAAACATTACATATGTGTTTTCCTCTTCTCCACCAGGACCTGGCCGAGTTAAGAATGAAAGCAAGACATCTGTTGTTGGAGAGGAGGCTTCGTCTTCCCTGTTTTCTTATCGAGCATTATCAGCAGTTACAGTACAGAGGTTTCGAAAACGTGTATTTATAAACATACACGTGCCCGGTATCTTTTGAATATCAAGAAGCTGATAACACTGGTTGCCTCCAGAGAAAACCGGAGAGCGAAAGAATAGGCGCGAGGAGCCCTTTCTTGAATTTAAAACCATGTGAATATACTATTTACTTTAAAACCAACCGCCTTTACCTTTAAGATAAATAAAAACAGCTCGGAAAAGAAATAGTATTAAATACAGACTCTGCAACTCCACTGGTGGCTGAGTGACCCTGGGGAAATCCCTTCACCCATCTCAAGTCCAGTCTCTTCACTTGTAAAATGCAACCACGCACAGCGTTCCCTACAAAGGTTTTTGGGAGGATTAAGTCGGATACGCACGTTTAGCACAGTACCCCACACACTGTAAGCCTCCAAGAAAAGCCAGCTACCGTTATTATTTAGCATTAACATTGTTATCTGTATTTCAAGCGGCACCCCACATACACACCTGTTCCCATCGCACAGCCCCAACTACGGCGCAGTCCCTTACATGAATACAGCGCTTTGTACTTCATAAACCACCTCGCCACACTTCATCATCTTTCAAAGTCATGGCAGCCCTGGAACATCATTGTTAACTCATTTCGCGGCTAAGGAAACTGAGGAACTAAGAGGCAGTAACTCCGAGACTCAATTTTCCCATCTCTAAAATCTACTCCAGATCCCTTCGACCCGTTCGTCGCTCCCACGTCCCCCGCTTCCAGAGTCGCGTTCCGCGCAGCACTGACCTGAGCGAGCGCCCCGGGGCCCGGGACCTCGCGCCGGGCTCACGCCGACTAGGCGCGCTCGGGCCGCCAGAGCCTCGCAGCGGCCGGGTCCGCTCCGCAGCCATGGCGCCTGCAGGGAAAGAAAGACAAACGGCCCGAGGCGCGACTGGTCAGCCGAGGCGCGGGCGCGGGAGAGCCCCCTCCACGGCCCGGCCCCGCCTCACATACAGACCTGGACCAGCGGCCGCCGCTCGGGGTCTGCAACCTCACAGGGGAGCGGCTTCCGGTGCTGCCTGCGTCATCTCCGCGCGTCCCTCCGCCCGCGGCGCCCAGCGGACGCGGGTGCACTTCCGGCCCCGGCCTCCGGGGGGGAGGGGGCTGGCGGGGTAGAGCGCGGAGGGAGGGGGAGCATGCGCACTGCAGGTTAGACGTGCGCAGCCTCGTCCTAAACTTACGGTCGTGCTGTGTGTTGGAGATGTCTCTCCTCTGGTCTGACCTTGCACCGTGTGTCTCGGAGGAGAGGGAGGAAAATTTCAGAGACGTGTCCAAAGTCGAACAACCTATTGAGCCACCTGTTATTTCCCAAACCCTGTTCTGGGAGACAGGGTTAATGAGCGAAAAGCACAAAAATCCCGACCGCCTGGGATTGTCGTCCTAGCTGGGGAGGTAGACAGAAAAATAACTAAGGAAGGTATGGTGCAAGTCTTAGCAAGTGCTAAGGGGAAAAATTAACCAAGTTAAAGGGACTGGTGAGCGAAAGAACAGAGTCAGGGGATCTAGATTCGATTCCCAGCTCTTAGACTCTGGCTGTGCCTCTGGCCTACTTATTTAACCTCTCTGCATTTATTTCCCTCTTGTGCACTTCCTCGTGTGATCCTGAGGACTGAAAGCTGAAGCACAAATCTTTAAGTGTCAAAAAACCAAAAGTGCTTCGTGCGTGCCAGGTATTATCCTAAATCGCTTTGTGTCACCGCACTCAATTCCCACAGCAGCCCTACACGGTAGTTACTATTATTTAGCTCCGTTTTTAGAGATGGGGAAACCGAGGTCAGAGGCATCTTGCCTAAAGCCTTAGTAACTGACTTAACAGGATTTCAACCCAGGCCCCCTTCAGAGCATAAATTCTCCTTGTCTCTCTGTAAAGGCTCCTAAACCACATACACATAGTCCTATCTTAAAGCAGTACTATCTGATGAGATTTTCAGCGATGATATTCTCTATTTGCATCATCTAATAGGGCAGCCACTAGCCTCTTGTGACTATTGAACACTTGAAAATGCCTGATATGCTGAGGAAATAAAATTTTAATTAATTTAAATTTAAATAGCCACATGTGGCTAATGGCTCCCCTGTTGGACAGACGGGTCCAAGAGATATCAGCATATTATATAGACAATAAGACAGTCACATATCCAGTTAGTGATAGAGAATAGCCAAGACTCCAAGCATCCTGGGTTCATCTAGTGTACTTGAAACATGGGAAATGAAAATTTAACTATGTGAGGTAGAAGGTAAGTATGATGTCTTGAAAGTCAAGTCTCAAGAGAACAAAAGGAAGCCTCTGTAGCCAAAGAGTGACTGGTGACAACCTTATAAGAAATTTTAGGAAGACATGGGTACGCGGATCAAAAAACCTCTATGAAAGGGAAGGCAGTGCCAAGGTAAATTAAGAAAACCAAGCACCCCTATGTGTCTCCACACCAATGTGGTAGGAGTTTAATGAATCAAACTAAAAATCCCAGATGGAGCTGCCTGGAGATAATGTTGTTTGACCTTCCCATGGACAAAGAAACCAAACTGTCTAAGTTGAAGCCAAGAGGAGATCTGGGAACAAAATTTATAACTGAGAAATGAAAATTGCAAAATGGGATTTGTATTTAATTAAATACAAGACCTATTTAATTGCTAAACTTAGAATGTATAAACAATTTCCTTTCACTCACATTTTTTTAGGTTATATTTTCCCACTTTGTAAAACAAATTTCCAAGATTTGCATGACAGTGGTTGAGAAAACATAGCTAACTTCAAATGTAATGAGATTTTCCTAGCCAAACAATTACAAAAAAAAAAAGAAGAAGAAAAGAAATTGCTGTGAGTGACAGGCAGGAAGATCAACATGAGAAAAGACAAAGATAAAATATAGCCCTGCCTGAAAACAGAATGCTCAGTACAACTGCTTATTTGACAAGAACATGAAAATATGCTGAATGTTGTTCCTTTTTTTCAACTTGCTGTAGAAACAGTGTTTGGAATAATTCCTACACATGCATGCCCTAGGAAAATGGCAAACATAAACCAGACCTCACCATGATGTTTCTTTGGGAGAAAAATATGCACCCATTAGGGATAACAACTATTCCTTGATGTTTTTAGTACATGTCTTGCACATGCATATGCCAGGGAGCAGTAACTATTCCAATTGTTTAGGTTCTTGAGATCTCTCCAAAACAGACTGCATGACATTTCTCCTTGTGTGATGATGTGTGGAGGGGTGATGTAGGTGAACTGCTCTTTCAACTCCCACACTTACTTCACCAGGAATTCAGCAAAAAGGCAAGGGGTCAGTTTCAAGAGGTACACAAGGTTGGGAGCATTTGAACAGGTTTGTGTTCTTGTTCTTTGTTCTGGATTCACTCTAGCTGTAACATAATCTGCACTTGCTTTCCTATGGAGCCAGCAGGTATTCTGGGACACAAGCTCAGGTTGATTAGAAAGAAACTTTATCCTTAAAGTCTCAGGCACAAAGTACTTTACTTCAGTTGCTGTTAGATTGGAATGATGCTGAGCTACATTTGGGCATCATTTGGCATCTGGACTCAATAATTTCCAAAGCCCTGAAATTGCTCACAGACAACATGCAGGTAAGCTTCTTAAATCTTTGAAACACTTGATATCTATTAAAATAGGCTTTGAGAAAGCTGCAGTGTCTTCTCTGTGCAAATCATTAGCAATTGAATAGATGGAAAGGAGTTCAGATGATAATTGCAGGGGGTCGTTTTGTTTTGTTGTTCTTTTCCAATTCAGTAGACATAGAGAAGGAAGAGACTCAGGATTCTGAGTGGTTAAGAGTGAGCTTTGGAATTTCACAGACTTGAATTTAAATCATGGCACTACCCTTTGTATTTACCCATTGAGTGATCTTTGGCAAGTTATGAAACCTGGATGCTTACCTTAATTTTGAAGATAACCTATCTGAAAGGGATATTACCAGGGCTAAATGCATTAAGGCATGTAAAGTGCTTAGCACAGTGCCTGGCACACTGTAAGTGCTCAGTAAGCGATTACTGTTATTATGAGAAGCTTTGTCAATCGAAGCTCCAGTAGAAATTTAATTCTTTTAATGTTCCCTCGCCCTGTTATGTTACAATACTGTATTTACCCTTCCAGATGGAAAGTTTCCATCTTCCTTGATGATGAGGAGTAAACTTGGCACAGGTCCTTCCTAGGTCTCCGAAGGGGTGCTATGCAGATAGCCCATATTGATAGATGTGTCAGATGGATTAGGGGACATTGCCAAAACAGACAATGTCAGAATTCAGTATTGGATTAAATTGGAAAGTCATACGAGAAGGATGTAAATGTTTGATAGTAACTATTGTTCACTGGGCAACAAAAGCAACTACTTCATGGAAAATTAGCCCTTGACCTTTGTAATTAGAGAAGAATCTGATCCGAGTGCTTCACTTCCTGAAAGAACATCATATATTTTCCTATAGGTTTTTAGCACAATGATGCCACTTGCTACTTTGTATCCATGTGTCTATGTCTGATTCCTCTTTGCTTCTCCAGGGTCTAACACCGTGCCTTGCATGTAGTAAGTAGGTTTTCATCCAAACGAGGAAGAAAACAACCAACTAAGATTTTATTCAATTTCTACTTCATACAAACACTAAACTGCAGCACTGGAGAAGAGAGAGGCATGATACCACCTGTCCAAGGGGACATGATAGAGTGGGAGAGACATACACCAAAAATAAATCAGAAACCCCTAAGATAGTGTACTTCTAGGTGCTGTAAGGAGTACTTATAGCATTCAGTGGGGACAAAAACAAGAATGGAGATGAAGTTTGAATAAACATGTGTTTTCTTCTTATTTAGGTGACATTCTGCAGACTTCGGACTCACCAGTGGTGTTTCATTCTATTTAATGTTATCCTATTTCATGCCTTGCTTTTTGGGGCTGATTTTGTGGAAGAATACTTTCTGCATGCTTTGCCTTATGTAGATATGAAAGTTCTTGAAATAAAGGATAAGGCAAGAAAATTGAACATGGAACCCCTAAGAAGTAATCTTTCCAAGTATTATATCTGGAGCCAGTCGGAGGTGTGTAAAGGGAAGAATATATTTTTACTCTCTCTTATCTTCAGTAGCCCAGGAAACGGAACAAGGCGGGACCTCATCAGGAAAACCTGGGGTAATGTGACCAGTGTTCAAGGGCACCACATTCTCACACTGTTTGCTTTGGGAATGCCTGTTTTGGTAACTACCCAGCAAGAGATAGACAAAGAGTCCCAAAAGAATAATGATATAATTGAAGGAATTTTCTTGGACAGTTCTGAGAACCAAACCCTGAAGATCATCACAATGATGCAATGGGCTGTGACTTTCTGCCCTAATGCCCTATTCATTCTCAAGGTTGATGAAGAGATGTTTGTCAATCTACCAAGCTTGGTAGACTATCTTCTCAATCTGAAAGAACACCTTGAGGATATCTATGTAGGAAGCGTTATCCATCAGGATACACCCAACAGAGACCCCAATAGTCAAGAATTTGTCCCCTTTAGCAAGTACCCAGAAAAGTACTACCCAGATTACTGCAGTGGTGAAGCCTTTATTATGTCCCAAGATGTGGCTCGGATGATGTACGTGGTTTTCAAAGAAGTACCCATTATGGTTCCGGCTGATGTGTTTGTAGGGATATGTGCCAAGTCCATTGGCCTTATACCCATCCACAGTTCAAGGTTTTCTGGGAAAAAAGCACATCAGATACAACAGATGTTGCTATAAGTTCATTTTTACGTCCTCAGAAACTACAGATGCTGAAATGCCCCTGGCATGGAAGGAAATTAGCAGTGGGAAAGAATGTACCCTGTTCGAGACTTACTATGGGCTAATTTCCTGCAAACTTCTGACATACCTTGACAGCTTTAAACGTTTTCACAGTAATACCATAAAAAACAATGGCATGTATTTTGGAGATTAGGAGGGTATTTTTTTTTTGCTTTTTCTTATAAATGTGTTCTTTTTAAATTAACTCATACCTTGTTATAGAAAGCACCCCTCCTTCCTTGTGTTTATGTAGTTTCCCTTAGCAAGTTGCAAAATGTTATTAGTGCTGTGCTGTACTACATCATATTGAGATTTTATTTTATGGTATTTAAGTTGATAGAGCATGACTCTTTTCAAAATAAAACCTCTTGGGGTGCCTAGGTGGCACAGTCAGTCAAGTGTTTGACTCTTGTTTTCAGCTCAGGTCAGGATCTCACGGGTGTGAGATTGAGCCCCACATGAGGTTCTGCGGTCGGCATGGAGTCTGCCTAAGACTCTTCCTCCCTCTCCCTCTATCCCTCCCTGCTGCTGCTCTCTCTCTCTCAAATAAATAAATCTTTAAAAAACCAACATAAAACCATTTATCCAGAAATGAGATAACATTAAATTTAATTATAACCAGAAGTCTTGTATCTCTTTTCAGTTAGTGAATTTGTCAACATCATATTCTGTGGAACTGTCATGACTCACCAAAAGAAAGGGTGACTGATTTTTGAGAATGCTCAGAATTGAAGGAAACCACTAAGGAATGTGTTAAACAAAATTTTTCATCTTGGATGTAAGCAAGAAACATTTTAGTAACTGGGTGGTGGAATTACACTTAATTTAAAAGTATTAACCACCTAGTGTATGTTAACTTAAACCATACCAAAGACTTGGATCTCTAACTCTTTCTAAAGCTCTTTTCATCAGGTCCTACTTAGACACTGCTTTACAGATGGGATGCAACGAATTCCCATTTCGTATTATGTATACACTCTCCATTAGTTTCCTAGGAAGGCTGTAAGAAAGTACCACAAAATGGGTGAATTAAAAGAAGAGAAAGGTATTTGCTTGAGGTTCTGGAGACTAGATGTTTGAAATCAAGGTGTTGGCAGCACCCTGCTCTCTCTGAAGCCTATAGAAGGGAGAATCCTTCCTTGCCTTTTCTAGCTTCTGGGGTGGACAGCCATTCTTAGCATTCTTTGGCTTGCAGACAGATTACTTTAATCTCTGCCTCCATCTTCACACATGGCCTTCTCCTGTGTGTCTGTGGCTTCACATAACCTTCCCTCTGTGCTGTGTCCAAATTCCCTGTTCTAAGGACACCAGTCATTGCACTGGCATCCAAATGACCCCATCCTACTTTGATTACACCAGCAAAAACTATTTCAAAATAAGGTCACATTCAGGGGTTAGGATTTCAACATTATCTTTTTTGGGGGGACACAAGTCAACTTACAACACACTTTCTGATTCTCTTGTACAAAGACTAGGCGCTAGAGCAATAGCTCCCATCCTGGGGTTCTTGGGATTTTAGGTGTCTTCAAAGTAGTACAATTTGAAAATCCCTGCCATGGCACTTATTAGATTGTATTTTTTGATATATTACTAAAATATACTGAGCCTCAGTTTATATACAGAGTCAACCTTGTAGGACTTGTGGACTAAATGAGATATGTCAAGCATTTAGCATTGGATTTGGCCCATAGTAAATGTCCAGTAAGAGGAAGTGGCAATACTTAAAAACATATGTTCTGAGTTAAATAGCTTAGGTTCAAATCTTGGCTCCATTTATTTGCTGTGTGATCTTGTGCAAGTTCCTTAATTTTGCTGTGCCTTGGCCTCATGCATAGTATCTATTTTTTTCTTGGGAGAGGAAGGATAGCAATATGAATTAACAGTTTATTGGGGTGGGGGAGAAGCAGAGGGAGAGAGAAAAGCAGACTCTCTGCTGAGCAAAGAGCCTGACTCGGGCCTCAATCTCACAATCCTGAGATCATGACCTGAGTTGAAATCGAGAGTTGGGTGCTTAACCGACTAAGCCACCCAGGTGCCCCTGAAAAGCTTTTAGAACAATGCTTCACAAACATTTGTTTGCTATTATCATCAAAAATAATCAAGTAACACATCTGAGCAGCCACCAGGAAGCCAGGTTAACATTCTAGCTTCTGGAGTGTGCAATCTGTCAGAAATGGTAACTACTATTAGTAATAATGATAAGGAATTTTGCAATTTTCCCCTTTTAAGTTCCAGGATTTGGTCATATTGCCTTGCAGTTCCCCAAATGTTTCTTGTTTTCATATCTGGACCTCTGCTTTCCCTGCTACTCTCTGTTGTTTTTCACTTGACACTCTCCTACTGGTTCTTCCAGATTCAGGTGTTTCCTTCTCTGGAAAACCTTCCTTCAAGTCTAGGGTAGGTGTTTCCTGTTTTTGTCTCTTATTGTACTTAGTATACACTAATGTTCTATTTCTATTTCTAATAGAAATTTGTTTCTCTTTTCTTCCACTATTAGTCACTTGCTCCTTGTGTGATTTTGAGATAAGCTGCTTAATTTCTCTGAGCCTGGGTTTCTTCATCAGTGAAATACAGATGTAAAAATGTCAACAAGATGAACTTAGCACTTAGGACAATGTCTAACACTTTTCCCAATGCCAAGCACACAGTGAGCAGTCAATAGTGTTCATTGATTAAACGCAAAATAAAATAATTTACAAATTTTATTTAATCTTAGGAAAAAGAAGTCAGGTGCAAAATCAGAATGAGTATGTAGGCCACACATAGGAGAGAGGGCAACTCTCTGAACTTGGATGTTACAGGAATAAAATCAACATCATGAATGAGATTAAACGAAAGTCATCTTAGAGATAGGATGTTTCTCAGGCCAGGAAAGACTTGGCTATAGCCAAGAAGAGAAATGAGAAATGTAAAGAGAAATGTAGAGAAATGATCAGCATGGAAACAAACAAAAACACCCACAGAGGGATATCAGAGATGGTAGAAACAAGATGATTAACCTGGGACAAAAGAATTCCAGGCACTTGAGAACCATTTGGTACAGAGTGGGAATGGTTTATCAACATCACCATGGCTTAAAAGAGATCTACCTCTGGATTCTGAATCACACTCTTGAAAACACACTCATGCTGAAACCTCTGACTGCCAGTTGGTATGCAGAGTGCTTTCCCAGTTAGAAAGTAGGACAATGAAACAGATGGGATTTTTTTTTTTTGTCAATGAAAAGAAATTGCACACTTGGTTAATCAATGCGATGGCATCCTTCTTATGTATAGTGTCCTGCCATGCAACTCTGATTATTAGGAGTCAGTGTCTCAATTCTGACTTGATGGCTCTGAAAGATTAAAATCGAAACCCTCAACAATGATGATCCACCAATAAGTAAAACAAGACTTTGGGAAATCTTTCTGCTTTAGCATGTTAGCAATCCTTCCAAACCACAAACCACAACAGAGTAAAAGTCAATGACAAACAACAAAAAAAGCAAAGAACACTAGAAACATTTTTAAAGATTTATTTATTGTCCATTTTCCAAAGGGATATAATGGTAACAAAAACCCAAAGACACCTTATTAAAAGTATTTATTCTTAGTATGGAGAACATAATTTCAAGATTCCATATTGTTTTTCAAAGAATATTTATACCCAAGACTTTGACAGTGGAATCAGAAAGGTGAAAAGACCAAAAAGGAAAAAAAAAAAAAAGGTGGTAAAGAGAATTCAGAAACAATTTGGTTCCATTCCATCTGAAGCAGAATTTTAAATAAGACAGTGAGTAAGTCCATGAAAATTTTCTGGGAGAACAAAAACGTCATCTTCTTGGAAAGATTAAGGCAGTCAAAGGAATCTGAAAAACAGCCGGTGCAATGAAGACCAAGTTTGCCTGCTTTCTTGGTTCCACACTATGTTTCCATGTAGAAACACCACAGTTGTAGTGATATAGTAACATTAGACACTCCATGATAATTCTGGGGGAAGGGAAGCCTTTCTTTTGTAAAATACAGGTGAAATCAAATGCCTTAGGAGAAGTTTTGTTCAAAAATGGTCTAGACTCTAGAAGAAATCATTCAGCTCCTTCCACGGCTGTTGTGGAAATAGGTTTCACATAATATGGGCCTTCGCTCAGGTAAGTTCTGAGCCTCAAATAATTTGGGTTCCCGAAGATTTCTGCAATTGTCTTGGAATTGGCAAGTGCTTTCACCAGTTCATATTTGGCATCCTTTGAAGCTTTATCATGTTCCACGGACCGGTCCATAACATATTCCACAAACCCTGGACTATTAAACATAAGTTTCTGAGCCCAGGGTTGGTTTGCGATGGCCTGAAGTGGAAAGCAGAAAGATTACAACTCCTCTGAGCCTTAAGAAGTTAAATGTGTTACTCGGATAGCACAACCCTTAGAAAAAAACTGGGCAACATGAACCTTAAAAATGTTACTTTTTGGGCCACCTGGGTGGCTTAGTCAGTTAAGCATGACTCTTGATTTCAGCACGGGTCGTGATCTCAGGGTCCTGGGATTAAGCCCCATGTCAGGCTGCACACTCAGCAGGGAGTCTGCTTGAGATTCTCTCTCTCCCTCTGCCCCTCTCCCTACTCCCATTCTCTATGATAAATAAAAATAAATCTTTAAATATTATTTATTTATTTATTTGACAGAGAGAGACACACAGAAAGAGGGAACACAAGCAGGGGGAGTGGGAGAGGGAGAAGCAGGCTTCCCACACAGAGCAGGGAGCCCAATGTAAGCCTCGATCCCAGGACTCTGGGATCATGACCTGAGCTGAAGGCAGATGCTTAACAACTAAGCCACCCAGGTGCCCAAAAATAAATCTTTAAAAAAATGATACTTTTGGGTGCCTGGGTTGCTCAGTTGTTAAGCATCTGCCTTCAGCTCAGGTCATGATCCCAGGGTCCTGGGATCGAGCCCCACATTGGGCTCCCTGCTCAGCAGGAAGCCTGCTTCTCCCTCTCCCACTCCCCCTGCTTGTGTTCCCTCTCTCACTGTCTCTCTCTCTCTGTTAAATAAATAAATAAAATCTTAAAAAAGAAATGATACTTTTGCCTAAATAAATTCCCTCCTGAAATTCTAACTTAAGAAAATAATCTAGGGATGCCTGGGTGACTCAGTCAGTTAAGCATCTGACTCTTGATTTTGGCTCAGGTCATAACCTCAGGGTCATAAGAGAGAGCCCCATGTTGGTCTCTGTGCTTAGCATGGAGTCTGCCTGTCTCTCTCCCTCTACTACTCCCCCCACTTGTGCTCTCTTTCCCTCTCTCTCTTGCAAATAAATAAATAAAATCTAAAAAAAAAAAAGAACCTAAATATTAAAAAGCTTTGTTTACAAAGATGTTTATCATAGTGTGAAAGTTATAGTATAAATGTCTAATAGTGGGAGGGATGGGTAAGTAAATTATGGCATAGAGCAAGAAAAAATTAAGTAAACATTAAAAATGTTTATAAAGAATAGGTAAATCTATAATATTAAAAAAGTAGATCCAAATTATATACGTGGCATGATTATAACAGTGGAAAAATAAAAACAAAAACTAGAGAAGAAAAGACTACCATGAAAAAACTCTCATACATGTGCACAAGATAATATTTTTGAGAATGTTCATTGTAGTACCATTTGTAATAGAGAACTACTGAAATCTTCACTGATAGGAGAATGATTCACTATGGCTATCTAATGAAATAATGACATTTAAAAGAAAATATTTTATTTATTTATTTATTTAGAGTGCAAGTGAGTGGGGCAGAGGGAGAGAATCTCAAGCAGACTTCACACTGATGGCAAAGCTCAACTGGGGCTCAAACTCAGGACCCTAAGATCATGACCTGAGCTGAAATCAAGAGTCAGATACTTCACTGACTGAGCCACCCAGGAACCCCTGTAATAAAGACTTTCCAATTGCCACTTTTAACATACACAAACCTGAGATACATAATGTTGAAAAGAATGATATGAACAGCATCATACCATTCACAAACTTTAAGAATATATGAAATACTGTAATTTGTTTAAAGATACACAAATATGTAGTAGAAGTACCAAATCATGCATAGGCTTGTAAACCCCAAATTCATGACAGTGATTACACCCAGAAAGGGAGGAAGGGGGGATTGGCAGAGATTGGAAAGTATTACTGATGTCTGTAATATTTCACTAAAGGGCTCCTGGGTGGCTCAGTCGGTTAAACATCTGCCTTCGGCTCAGGTCATGATCTCAGTGTCCTGGGATTGAGCCCCACGTCAGGCTCCTTGTTCAGCGGGGAGTCTGCTTCTCCTTCTTCCTCTGCCCTTCCCCCTGCTTGTGCGCTCTCACTTTCTCTCTCAAATAAATAAAATCTTAAAAAAAAATACTTCACCAAAAAAAGTAAATAAATACTAACATTAAAAGGAAATACACAGGGCGCCTGGGTGGCTCAGTGGGTTAAAGCCGCTGCCTTCGGCTCAGGTCATGATCCCAGGGTCCTGGGATCGAGGCCCACATCGGGCTCTCTGCTCAGCAGGGAGCCTGCTTCCTCCTCTCTCCTCTCTCTCTGCCTGCCTCTCTGCCTACTTGTAATCTCTCTCTCTCTGTGTCAAATGAATAAATAAAATATTAAAAAAAAAAAAAGGAAATACACAAAACAGGTCTGACTTCAAGTGATTTCAAAATTTCTACTTCACAATATTTTCCAAATTTTAAAATAATGACTAAATAGCTTTTATGAGAGCTGACACAGCTTAACTCAACCTTGTGGGTTTGGGCAAAGCTTGCTGAAGACATACCTGAGGTAGTCCTTTAAGAATGAGTAAGAGGTTAACAAGCAAAGTTGGGGAATGGTGTTGAAAGTAGAGGGCACATAAAGGTCCAGAGATGTGAAGCAAGGAGTCCAGTGTCACTAGAGCATTAAGTGCTACAAGGCGAAATGGCAGGAAATAAGGCTCAGGAAGACTAGGGCTGGGTCAGTAGAGGGCTTGCTTAGCGGCAGATAAGGAATCTGGAATTAATTCTGTGATCCCACAGAATCCTGCCTAAACCTCTGCTACAATACCTAATACCTTTAACTGAAACAATCTGTTGACACATCTGTCTCCCTCACTAGTCCACACTAATGGCGTAGGGCAGACCGTGCACCATGTACTGGTATATCCCAGAGCATGTCAGAGGTATCAGTGCATTCCAAGTGTTCCTATGCTCAACTAGCTTCATCCCAGAAGGACCTGTGAAAAAGAAGAGGATGCCTACCGTGAACACTTTTAAGGCAGCGCAGTGCAGTTCAGGGAAGGGTTGATTACTGATGCCACGAAAGAGCTCCAGAGGATCCCGAGATAAAGAAGAAAACCAGGATTCTGTCATCCGCAGGAGGTCATCAGTCTGCTGCTCAGGCTACAGGACAGAAAGAAAAAAATCTCAAGCCTTTGAAAGTCAGGAAGCATGGGTCTGATGGCACGCTGTTCTGAGTTGGCTAGGTGATCTCTGCTAAGTCTGGAGCACACTTTCCCAAACCCAGCTCAGACTTCCCTAGTTGTTTTTTGTTTTCCTGATGGGGTTGATTAGGCAAGCTCTAAGGTCCTCTCTCTCCAGCTCTAATCTGGATGACTCCACTACAACTTAAAAAATGTCACTAGTAATATACTGAGGGTTATCTTTTTTTACTAAAAGTTGAGTAACATTTATATTAAGTTAACCAGTATTGTGTTGACTTATACAGATTTATTCTCCCAAACATATCCTACTGTCCTTCATTAATTTCCCAATTTACTTACCGGTATATAAAAAACAGATGAAATTGCATCCAAACACCTAATCTTGAGCTCTGTCGAGGCATTCTTTGCTTGATATCCTATTTTCATGAGCAAGCGTTCAAAGCGAGTTCCTTTGAAGGATAACAAAATATTTTTTATTGTGGTAAAATTAATATAAAATTTATCATTTTAACCAATTTTAAGTATATAGCTCAGTGACATTAAGTACATTCATATTGTTGTGCAACCATCATCACTATCCCTCTCCAGAACTTCATCATCATCTCAAACCAAAACTCGTATTCAATTAAACTGTAACTCTCCACTTCCCCCACCTCCATCCCCTGATACCCAGTATTTTACTTCCTGTCTCTGTGTATTTGACTACTCTAAGTATCTCATATGAGTGGAATCATATAATACTCCTCTTTTTGAGTCTGGCTTATTATACTTAGCATAATGTCTTCAAGGTCCCTACATGTTATAGCATGTATGAGAACTTCATTCCTTTTTTTTTTTTTTTTTTTTTGTTCAGACTGGTCCACGCCCAGTGTGGAGCCCAATATGGGGCTTGAACTCTTGACCCTGAGATCAAGACCTGAGCTAAAATCAAGAGTCCGACACTTGGCCAACTGAGCCATCCAGGCGCCCCTCAATCCATTTTAAGATTAGATATTTCGTTGTATTGTATATACCACATTTTGTTTATACACTCATCCATCAAAGAACATTTTGGATTGTTTCCATCTTCTTGGCTATTATGAATAATGCTATTATGAATACAGGTGTACAAATAACTTTTGAGTCCCTTCTTTCAATTCCCTTGGGTGTATTTCTAGAAGTATATTTGCTGGATCATATGGTAATTCTATGTACAATTTTTTTTTAAAGATTTTACTTATTTATTTATTTGAGAGCGAGTGAGAGAAAGAGAGAGAGAGAGAGAGAGAGAGCGCGCGCGCACACCCAAGCCAGGGGGAGGAGCAGAGGGGAAGGGGGAGAGAGGGCAAAAGAATCTCAAGCAAACTCCACGCTGAGTGCAGAGCCCATTGCAGGGCCCAATCTCAGGATCCTGAGATCATGATCTGAGCCGAAACCAAGGGTCAGTGTCTCAACCAACTGAGCCACCTGGGCACCCCTCTATGTATAATTTTTTGAGGAACTAACCACCATAATGTTTTCCACAGCAGCTGTACCATTTTACATTCCCACCAAATATGTACCAGGGTCCCTATTTCTCTCCATCCTTGTCAACACTTGTTATTTTGTTTTTGTTGTCTTTTTTTTTTGTCATAATAGCCATCCTAATGGGTATGAAGTGAACAATGGGATTTTTAAAAGTATGCTTTCATATACTAGGACCTCTACCAACCTAAACCAACACAAAAATTAAACATGTAGTCGGAGACCAAGTGACAAGCCTAAAACACACATTCGTATGCAATACAGTGTATATATAAGACAAACTGCAGAGGATCTGGAATCGAAGGACCTGGATTTGAGTACAAGATGCCCCACCCCGTCTGTGTGAACTTAAAAAATTTCTTAACTTCTCTGAATTTCAGCTACCTTATCTACAAGATGAGAATGCCATAGTATGCTCTTTGCATACTGTAGGACTGTAGAAGGATTATATGTCATAGGTAAAAGCACTTAGAAAATTGTGTATCACAAGGATACCAGTTGTGATACAAAATAGCACACTAATTTACAATTCTAGATACACATCATAAAGGTTTTAATAGTGCCCATATTATTGTATAGAATTCAGAGTGCTTTAAGATACTCATGGATATGCTGCAGAAGTATCATTCTTAACAAAAAATTTGTAACAAATTTTTGTTTCTTTGTCTTCCTGGACATTAAAAATATAAAACAAATGTGTGTTTTCATTAAATATTCACAATCCCAAGAAGCAGTTGTTTACCCTTTTTATGAATGAATGAGGAAAACCCGGCCTATAGTAATGAAGTAAGGATATGAAGTTCGAAAAGCTAAGTAGGGTTGGAACTGGGACATGAATCCAGGTCTTTCTGACTCCAGTTCATGGTCTCTGGACCACGAATACTATCAAAGAAGGTGTGGAGGGGACACAGTGCTTGGTCTAGCCAAGTAAAAAAAATAAGTAAATAAAAATTCAGTAATAATCATGAGACTTTCTAGGGACGAGTCCAAAGTCACAGTAAAAAGACTGCCATCTGTAAGAGTAGTTTCCACAATGTAGTTAATGCAATAGCAAGTGAGCTTATATATTGAAACCTTGTCAAAAATGAAGACATTCCTAAAGAAAGCCAAAATAAGTCATACTAACCTGTTTTTTGTAAAACTTGTTTTCCTTCCACATTGGATCCCAGGATTCCAATTGTGTCCACCGCTACGCCAATCATGGTGGGGTCCTGACTTTCTGTCATTTCAAAGACTTTTTCCACAAAGATAGGATAACACTCACAGATCTGTTGAGGACTATCCATGATAGCCAGGTTTCCAAAAAACTTCACAAATCCTAAAGATATTTACAAAAACATATGTTAATAGAGGAGTAAGACCACACAAATTATGGGCCCTGTGTTTTCCTAGGGATGGTAATAAACCACTGGCCAGGAAGGGGAGAGTGGTTATAGCACTGTCCTCGGTTGCCTGGCAATCAGACAGACCATAAGGAGATACTGAAGGACCTGTGATGTGTGTTCCTGAGAACCAAAACCCCAGGTTGTCAATGGGGCTGGATTCAAATACTGAAGCACTGTCATGTGCAAGAGGAAGAGCAAAGAACAAGGACCACTGGATACAAATTATAGGAAATCAAGTTTGGAGTGATTGTTAGGAAGAAACTTTTTTTTTTTTAAAGTAAGCTCTATGCCTAACGTGGGCCTTGAACTCATGACCCCGAGATCAAGAGTCGCATGTTCTACCGACTAACCCAGCCAGGTGCCCCAAGAAATTTTTAAACAGAGATGTTCACTGATGAAGTAAGCTAGGCTACCTAAAGAAGGAATACAGTTCCAATTTCTGGAAGTGCTCAAGAAAAGCTAATTAGCCATGTCCTAGAACAGCATGGCTGGAGTAGATCCTATATTAAAGATTCCAAGAGAGATTTGCTGAATCTGTGAAATATACTGTAAATGTCATTAGCAGTATTTTTATTTATGTTGCTTTTGACTGAGGTTTGAAGGAAATTATCCTAATTCTATAAACAGCAATGGTATTTCCAGAAAATCAGAATCCAGGAGGCATGGCTCCCACGGCAATAGATTCCACCTCATTAAGGGGCTGTGGGTATCACTTAAAGAGAATCTGCTCTAAAGAAAATAATCCCTGGCCTCTCCCATCAGAGATAACTCAGAAAAAACGTATACCATCATTTTCATAGAAATCAGTATTTCTTACCTGGCAAATAGAAACTAGAGAAAGGGTCTGAATCTGCCCCAACAATTATATTAGAAATCTGATCAATTATTCCTTCTTGAGCAAGGTACTGTCGTCCATGATGAGTATATGCCAGTGATGTCACCATTTCTATACAGGTCGCTCTGAAATGCCAAGATTTTACATATGGTTAATATAGTTTATAAACTGTTTTCATAGGCTATGTTACTTAATTCTTTTAGTCTGAAAGGTAACCCTGGCTCTACATTTCAGGTGAGGACACAAGGATTAGAAAATTGTAATGATTTGCTCAGAATCACATTGTTATTACAAGGTAGAGTTTAAACTTAAATTTTGACCTGCCTTGAGCCCTATTACTATTTCCACTAATAGAGCTGCTTTCTAAAGAACTTATTTTTATTTTTATTTTGAAATGTCACACACATACAAAAGTAGAAACATCAGTGCAGTACGCCCCCATGTACCCATAACCCCGATTGCACAGCCATCAAGATTTTTCCTTAGATATGATTTTTTTTTTTTTTAAAGATTTTATTTATTTATTTGACACACAGAGAGAGATCACAAGTAGGCAGAGAGGCAGGCAGAGAGAGAGGAGAGAGGAAGAAGCAGGATCCCTGCCGAGCAGAGAGCCCGATGTGGGCCTCGATCCCAGGACTCTGGGATCATGACCTGAGCCGAAAGCAGAGGCTTTAACCAACTGAGCCACCCAGGCGCCCTTAGATATGATTTTTAACAAGGCTTTGCTTTTCATCTTTTTATCCTCCATTTTTGCTGAATTATTTTAAAGCAAATTCTAGTCATCTAGCCATTTATCCCTGCATACTTCTGTAGGTATCTCTAAAGAACATGAACATTTCCTCACACAATTATAATGTCATTTCCACATATTTTAAAAATTGATAAAGATTCTTGTATCAGGACAACTGGGTGACTCAGTCAGTTAAGCAGCTGACTTGATTTTAGCTCAGGTCATGATCTCAGTATCCTGCTTACAAAGTCCCAAAGCTGTTTCCTGGACCTCCGAAAAAAGACATTTTGCTTTAAGAGCTCTCTCAGCCAACATACCTGACCAGCACATCCTCTCCAGTTAGCTCTCTGAGGAGCTGGGTTACCAATCCACTGGTGGTACAGTAGGTTAAAGATTCTGGTGACACAGAAGAAATCTCCACAATTAACTGAAAGAAAAAAAACCCCAGAAAACCCAAAAAGGTCAAAACAGCCCCAAATCTGTTAATCTCTTTTTATTTGTTAATTGGATTTTTATAACCAAACAGGTTCTCTTGTCCTTTCTCAGATTCGTTCAATGACAAGATGAAATGAAACTTCTTAACATAAGGAAGACTCTACTCTTTAAAATTCCCTGGCCCAAGGCGTTTAATACTACTACTTTTTATAAATTAATTTTTTATTATGTTCAGTTAGCCACTGTATAATATATAATTAATTTTTGATGTCATGTTCAGTGATTCATTAGTTGCGTATAACACCCCGTGCTCATCACAACACATGTCCTCCTTAGTACCCATCACCTTATTACCCCATCCCTCCACCCCCTCCCCTCTGAAACCCTCAGTTTGTTTCTCAGGGTCCATAGTCTCTCATGGTTCATCTCCCCCTCTGATTTTCCTCCCCTTCATTTTTCCCTTCCTTCTCCTAATGTCCTCTATGCTATTCCTTATGTTTCACATATGAGTGAAACCATATGATAATTGTCTTTCTCTGCTTGACTTACTTCACTTAGCACAATCCCCTCCAGTTCCATCCATGTCGATACAAATGGTGGGTATTTATCCTTTCTGATGTCTGAGTAATATTCCATTGTATATATGTACCACATCTTTTTTTCCATTCGTCTGTTGAAGGGCATCTCGGCTTCTTCCACAGTTTGGCTATTGTGGACATTGCTGCCATGAATACTGGGTTACATATGGCCCTTATTTTCACTACATCTGTATCTCTGGGGTAAATATCTAGTAATGCAATTGCTGGGTTGTAGGGTAGCTCTATTTTTAACATCTTGAGGAATCTCTGTACTGTTTTCCAGAGTGGCTGCACCAGCTTGCATTCCCACCAACAGTGTAAGAGGGTTCTCCTTTCTCCACATCCTCGCCAACATTTGTTGTTTCCTGTCTTATTAATTTTTGCCATTCTAACTGGTGTAAGGTGGTATTTCATTGTGGTTTTGATTTGTATTTCCCTGATGGCTAGTGATATTGAACATGTTTTCATGTTAGATCTCATTTTAAATTAAACACAGGAGTAGGCACTTTATATAACTGAATTTTTTTTAAAAATTCATTATTTGTCTCCATAAGGTGAAAAACTTCATTGAACATGTAAGAATTACTTTGGAACAAAAATACTCCATTATATCTGATTGTATCTGTGCTTTTTTTTTTTTTTTAAGAGAAATCATCAATTTATCAATCAGGGTATGAAAGCCTAAATCAGCAAAAAGATGGTTAAAAATCATTCATTCATCCATATATTCTATCAGTCAGTCATTCTCTTACTCATTCCACAAAGTTGTCCTGAGTGCTTATGGAGAGATATAGGACACTGAAGGATTTTGAGCAGAGGAATGACAGAACCAGATTTGAATTTTTAAAAGATCATCCTGACTGCATCTGAAAATAGACTAGTGGTGTGAAAATGGATGAAAAGAGACCAGTCTGGATGCAAATACGATAGTCCAGGTGAGAGATACTGGTAGTTTAGACTAGAGTGGTGGTGGCTATATCAAGGAAGAGAAGTAAATGGTTTAAGTAAAACTGACCCTGTATGATGACCTAATGGATATGTGGTAGAGAGAACAAGGCCTCACAGAGAATGAGCTCAAGGTCTAACACCCAACCATGCTGCCTGTGATACAGGGCCAGTGTGTTGTGGCTAGTTTTGACGGGAGCATGGGCTGGGTAAGGAAGCACAGGAGTTTGGTTTGAGCATGAGTGTGAGGGGCCTAGAACACATAGGTCCAAAGGGGGAACAGTGAGTAAACCGATGGACATGAGGATCTGAGCTCAGAAGAGAAGTATAGGTGGGAGGTTTATGGAGTCATCCCATATAGACAGGAATTGAAATCATAAGATGAATAAAATTGCCTAGAAATGAATATATAGTGAGAACAGGGTTTAGGAATTCACCTTCATGAATGCCAACAATTAAAAGTTCAATAGAGGATAATGAGCCAGGAGACTGAGAAGAAATAACTAGAGAAAAAAAAGAGAGAGAAATAACTAGCGAGGAAGAAGGGAAACCAGGATAGCATGGTATTAAGACATGCAAAGTAAGAAAGTGTTGTAGAACAAGGAATTAGACTGTCAATGGTTCCATTTTGAATATGCAACCTATTAACTGTATGGCCTGAGTCAGCTACTCCATCAATAGTGAGGTTAATGATGATCATGTATGGGTTTACTGTAAAAATTGAAGACAATATATTTGGAGATTTAGCACAATGCTAAGTACAAAGTGTATGCAAATGAGAGTCATTTCTTCACCTTACTACTACAACTAATTATTTCAAAGTCTAGTTTTAATATTATCTCCTTTATTGTAGTACTTTAGGTAGTGCACTATAAATATTTTTTATATGACTGTCCCACATACTAAGCTGGGAGTTCACCCCCACATCCCCAGCATCTAATATAGGGCCTAATACACTCAGTAAATGCATGGCAAACAAGCCATCTTTAATTCCAGTGTAAGCTCTACTGTGTTCTGAATTGTAGGCATCAGAAAGTGTGCTTTTAGGGACGCCTGGGTGGCTAGGTTGGTTGAGCGTCCGACTCTTGATTTTGGCTCAAGTCATGATCTCAGGGTCATGAGATTGAGCCCTGAGTTGGGCTCCATGCTGAGCATGGAGACTGCCTAAGATTTTCTCTCCCTCTCCCTTTGCCCCTCCCCCTGTACTCCTGCACTCATTCTCGAGAAAAAAAAAGTGTACTTTCAGTCTTACCTCATATACTCTGTATCGAACAACGTCATTTGTTTTCATTACCCTTTTCACATCATCCAGCAGATTGCTTTCAAATAAAGCCTCCAGTCCAGCTTGGGTTAGTGATATTCTTGACAGGGACTTAATGGCCTTATAAGAAAAGAAAATACCTCTTAAATCATAAAAATCCAGACTATTAATATTTACTTCATGAGATTGATGTGAAATTAGTGTATGGAATGCATCTAGCACAATAAACATTCACTGTGTTTTAGCTATCATTATTTAAAACTGAAAAAGACACATAGTATTCCCTCTAGAAAACAGATGATGTAAATTTTGTTTATCAAGCAACCTAATATAAGTTCCATGATGGATAATTTGGATATGTATATTCTAGAAAACAGAAGAGGTTTACTGGTATATATTTGACACCATTTATTTATCTGATACTACCTATAGGAGGGTACAAATTCAACTATACAAATCAGTCATCCTAAACTTTCACTTCTCAATCCAGAGGCCTTCCTTCGTTTTTTAGGATACTCTGTGTGTTTAAGCTGATGGTTCTAGGTGACTCACCGCTTTAGCTACAGACAGGTTGTCTCCACCAATACAATAAACGATCTGTTTTAGTAATTCAGCATTATTTAGAATCTCAGTAACAGCATCAGAATTTTCAACAATTCTTCCAACCTGAAATAACAAAGCAATCAGAAACTTCCTTAGTATGCATTTATCTTAGGAGTTACTGATTACAGCTATACGACAAGCCATTAAAAATTCCAAATGACCCAAATTCATAAAAGCTGAACACACTCATGGTATAGTCACATTACTGAAAAGAAGAAAAAAAATTAACGGTAAAGAGTTGACATTTCAGTGAGAGAAGACAATATAAATTCTAGTTCTATCAATTTTTAGCTATACTCACCTTGGGCAAATTAACTAACTCCTTTGAACCTAACTTCTTATCTGTAAAATGAGAATACAATACTTAATTGCAGGATTGTTATGATGACTGAAGGAGACTAAATATGAAAAGTACCTGCTACGGAGTCTAGCACATAAATGGTCAGAGAATCAATCAATACTTTCTCCTTTTCTGTTGGATTAATACTTCCAGAAGAGAAAAGGAAAAACAGTACTTGAATGCCTACTGAATAACTAACTGCTTAGTTCCTAACAAGATAATCCTCAGCAGCAGCTCTTCACCCAGATAGAGTATTTTGGTTACCAGGGTTATAAGAATTGTTGTCTCAATTCCTTGGTTTAGTGACCTTTCCAGTAGTACTTTTTTCATGCCACTATAATAAGACCTAATGTGGCAATGACTTTCTCTAGATTAGGAGCTCCTTGAAGGAAAGAAATAGGCTTTGTTTATCTTGGTAGCTCTAACAGTATATGGTACAATGCCTGGCATGTAAAAGGAATTTAGTCAGCATTTGATGAATGAATGTATCAGACAATACTTACTAGAACTCCTTACTGTAGCTTGGATCCTCCTGGTTATAGTTAGCTATGCACACTGGAATAGACTAGATACTTGCTAGGCACAGAGAAGTCCTGTTTTCTTCATCTCTCTGTGTTTGGCACCCAACACAGAGCCTAGTCCACAGCAGGTGGTCATTAAATGTCAGTTCCCTTATTAGGTGCTAGTAAAACTTCATACCTGGGATAGAGTGAGAATTTTTACGGAATCATTGGGGTGAGTCAGTCCCCTCTGAAGGTCAGCCCCGAGGTTCCGGGCCACATGGACTGGCTCCACAGCTTGGAGCAATCTTTCCAGAATGGATACACACAAACTGGTCTGTTCCCTAAAGAAGACATCATAGATCTCATTAGTTTGTGTCCTGCCAGGTACGAAGTAACAACCTATTCATATCTGAAGCCTGGCTCAATGAGGATCTTCTCCACACAGACTTCCCTTTAAAATACTAACTTTGGGGGTGCCTGGGTGGCTCAGTCAGTTAAGTATCTGTCTTTTTCGGCTCAGGTCATGAACCCTGGGTCCTAGGATCAAGCCCCATCCCCATGTCGGGCTCCCTGATGGGTGGGGAGCCTACTACTCCCTTTCCCCCCTGCTCATGTTCTCTCTCTATCTCTCCCTTTCTCTCAAATAAATAAATAAAATCTTTAAAAAAACACTAACTTCTACTAATTTATTAAACATCTACTAAGTACCTATTATGTGCCATGCCTGTGCAGGGGCTACAAAGAAAGATAATATATATTCTCTAGCCTCAATGAGCTCGGTCTAATGGAAAATATAGAAGAACAGAAAGGCAGCTATAATCAGATGGATAAATGTTAGAGGATAGGGTTGGAAGCTACAGGAGCTCAAAAAAGAACACAGGGATCAGGAAGACCTCCCAGAGGCGTAATAGCTAAGCTAAATTTTAAGAAAAAGTGGGGATTATCTAGGAGGACAAAGGTGTTCCAGGTAGGACACATGAAGGGGAACAGAGAATTGAGGTAGTGTTATACGTTCAAGGAAGTACAAGGGGTAAGAATGGGAGAGAAGAGGGGAGAAGGAAAAAGGGGGGTATGAATGGGTAGCAATAAAACAGGAAAGATGCACAGAGCCAGATTTTTTTTTTTAAGATTTTATTTATTTGACAGAGAGAGATACAGCAAGAGAGGGAACACAAGCAGGAGTGGGAGAGGGAGAAGCAGGCCTCCTGCTGAGCAGGGAGCCCGATGCAGGGCTCAATCCCAGGACCCTGGGATCATGACCTGAGTTGAAGGCAGACGGTTAACGACTGAGCCACCCAGGCACCCAGAAGCCAGATTCTGATGGGGCTTTTTTGTCACGCTACAGAATTCAGACTTTTTCCGAAGGCAATGGCAAGCCAAGAAGTGGTTTTAAGCAGAAAGTAACACGATGCGATCTGACTTGAGGAAGTTACTCTGCATCAGTTAAAGAAAGAATTTTTCAGTTAGAAGGCAGGTGATGAGGGAATGAAACAGGGGAATAGTAAGGAGGGATGGAGAAAAGGGAAAAGATTCAGGAGCAATTAAAGAGGTAAATTGATCAGAACTTGATGACTACCAGTTGTGGATAAAAAAGATGTTTCAAGAATAACTTCCCTTTCTCTTAATGGCCAGTACAAGTAAATAGCCCAGGCACTCATATACTGTTAATAGGAGTATAAAATTAAACCAATACAACTTTTCTTTTCTTTTTTTTTTTTTAAAGATTTTATTTATCTATTTGAGAGAGAAAGACACAGAGAGAGAGGGAACACAAGCAGCGGGAGTGGGAGAGGGAGAAGCTGGCTTCCCACCCCCAAGCAAGGAGCCTGATGCGGGGCTCAATCCCAGCACCCTGGGATCATGACCTGAGCCGAAGGCAGATGCTTAAGGACTGACCCACCCAGGAGCACCTGATATGACTTTTCTAAAAGTTGATCAAGCAATACATACCAAAAGCCTTAAAAATGAACATAACTCTTTTAACTTAGGGATTCCACCTTGTATAACTACACCTAAGGGAATAAAGAATGTTTATTATACCCAAGATAACTGAAACCAGATGTCCATACAAGAATTTGTACATGGATGTTTATAGCAATAGAAACAATCCAAATGTCTATCAATTAATGAATGGATACACACAATCCAGTTTTTTTATACAACATGGATGAAGTGTGGAAATAGTATGCTAAGTGAAAGAAGCCAAACATAAAAAAACTTCCTTTTGATGATGATTCCATTTATATGAATGTCCAGAACAGACAAATCTATAGAGACAGAAAGCAGATTCCTGGTTGTCAGGGGCTGGGGCAGGGACAGAGAGGAGGAAGGGGGAGGAAGGACTGCTAATGTATATGGGTTTCGTTTCCTTTTTAAAAAATTGTGACTAGATATACCACAGAATTTACCATTTTAACCGTTTTTTTTAAATGTACAGTTCTGTGCATTAAAGTTCACTCACATTACTGTGCAACCATCACCATCAACCATCTCTAGAACTTTTTCATCTTCCCAAATGGAAAACTCTATATTTTTTTTAAAGATTCATTTATTTATTTAATAAAGACAATTCAAGAGACCATGAGCAGGGGATAGGGGCAGAGGGTGAAGGAGAGGGAGAAGCAGATTTCCTGCTGAGGAGGCAGCCCAATGTGGGGCTTGATCCCAGGACCCCAGGACCATGACCTGTGCTGAAGGCAGAAGCTTAACTGACTGATCCACCCATGTACCTCAAAAAACTTTTTTTTTTTTTAAAGCAAACTCATCTATAGTGATCAGAGGTTCCCTGGCTGAGGTGGAAAGGGATTACCAAGAAGCAGGAAACTTCTGGGGGTAAGAGATAGCTTTGCTATCTTGATTGTGGTGATGGTTTCATGGGTGTATACCAATGTGAATACCTGTCACACTGCGGTTTTTTAAAGATTTTATTTATTTGACAGAGAGAGAGAGAGAGCAAGAGAGCACAAGCAGGAGGAGTGGCAGAGGGAGAAGCAGGCTCCTTGTTGAGCAAGGAGCCCTACCTATGCAGGGCTCAGTCCCAGGACCTGGGATCATGACCTGAGCTGAAGGCAGACGCTTAACCAACTCAGCCAACCAGGTGCCCCTCAAATCGTATATTTTATTATGTGCAGTTTATTTCATTCAAACTACATTTCAATAAAGCTATTTTTTTTTAAAGCAGCCATAGGTTAAATTGTATAGCGCATAAATTTCAGGTCACATCTGGCCTGTTATACTAAAAAGCCAATGAGTTAATGATCATTTACAATTAATGTCCATGTTGTAAAGCAATAATCTTAGGACCTACTTTATATCACAAAAACTCCTGTCAAGGTTCTAGATTTACATCTATTAGGTCAGATTCTAAACCAATATATAGCAACCTGGGTAGTTTTGCCAGGATAACAGAAATAGATCTAGAGACTGCCAATCTACTATCTGCAGAAGAATTATTCCCACAAATAGCAACTGGTAACTACTATGTACCCAGTTCTGAATTACCCTGTTTTTAAATTTCCATTAAAATTATTTCCTAGGGCACTGCTCCTTCATTAGGCAAAACACATCCCCCATGGAACTTGTTCTTCAAACTCCCATTCATTTTAGTTCCTACTCTATCTCTGGTGTTAACCTGGGGTATGACATGAAATTTTCTTCGTCCATGGTTGGACTAGGTGGCCTCTTTAAAATTTATGAATCTAATCTTTTATTTGGCATATATTATATTATGTGCTACACCCTATGAGGGATGCAGAGATGAACAAAATATATCCCCTGCATTCAAAGAATTTTCAAACTAGAAGTAAACACACGAAGAACTATAATATAATGTAACAGTGTCAAGTATCATTAACAGGAATAATGATAATGTCTCTCAGGAGATCTGAAGACCAGTCACTTGAAACTGGAGTGGCCAAGTGAGACTTTTTGGAGGGGACAGCACTTTACCCGGGCTTTCAAGAATGGAAAGAATTTGGAGAGAGGTAGGGCATTTCAGTTAGAAGGACCAGCATGAACAAAGTTAGGAAAGTGCCAAGTCATGCTCAAGGGAAAGTAAATGGTGCCACATGGTAGCTGAAGCAGATGAAACATTTGTAGAGGAGTGGAGGGAAAAGATGAGGCTGGAAAAGCAGATGGAAATATAGTGTAAGGACCCAAACGCCAGAAAAAGAAGTCATGATTTCACACTGTAGACAACGGGAAACCATGCAAAAGACTTGAGACAAATGACCCAAGAAGTTAACTGTGGTTGCTGTGTGGGAAGAACCTGCTGGACAAAGAAGCTTAAAGGTAGTGAGTCACAGTAATGCAAGAGACCTATCAAGAGGGAGAAAATGAGGGCCTGAATTAAAGAAGACCGAAAAGAGATATTTCACAGGCAGAACCAGATAATGTTAACTAATAGAAGTGTAATGAAGTGTAACATGTTAAAAAAAAAAAAAGGGAGGAATCTCAGAAGGATATAGCCAAGAAAGCCCCCTGAAATCAGCCAGTGTTCATCCTTTTTTTTTTTTTTTTAAATACCTTTTCAAGTAGAAGGATCACTTTCACATTTCTGGATCACAAACATTTGGAAACTGTTTTAAATTATCAAATGGTCAAATACAAAGAGCTTTTTAATCGAACAGTACAGATGTACATGATGTGAAAAAAGTGGCCATCCTAGGTCCCACTTCTGTATTGTTTCTGCTGCACCTTTCAGATACTCTCCGTGTCATAGCAGTCTGCGTAGTGGGGGGGGCGACTGAAATCCTTAAACACATTACACGTGATGGGATCATAAACTCCTACGATATTCCTTTTTCATTCAACACATGTATTAGAGATTTTTTCCATGTCCACATATACAGACCTACCTCAATTTTTCTACTAGCGGCACAGGGTTACACAGTAACGTGTCATAATTTACTTCCAACCCCTTTTAGTGGATATTTAGGCTGTGTCTAGTTTTTTGCTGTCCCCTTCTGTCATGCATCTCCCTCTCTGTCTGTCTACACAGGACATTTTGAGTGCCAGCATACCCGCCTGTTCCATGCCTCCAGATCAAAAGATACGTGAATTTAAAATGTGGGTGGATCTTGCCAAATTGGCGGACAGGACCCCTTCTTAAGAGGAAAAGAGTCACGAACAGGACACGCGATCGCGGAGCCTCCCCGCGAGGTGGGCAACCTGGCCTTGCCTCTCCAATTCCAGTCTCAAGGATGAGGGCGGCGAGGCCGGGCGGCGGCCAGGGGCGCCCAACTCCGAGGCCGGACCCGGGCTCCCTCCCGCTGAAGCGTCCGCGACTGCCCTTCCCTCCGGCGGCTGGGGACACAGCCCCTCCCGTCCTCCCAGTCACCGCCGGCTCCGTGCCGGGGCTCGTCTCACCGATGGTTCTCGCTGAGCAGGGAGAAGAGCGGGCCGAGGCGCAGTTCCGCCGCCTGCTCGCGGAGCTCGCTGAGCGGCACGGACTGCAGCAGCGAGTGAAGCGCGCGCAGCTCCTCCAGCGGCGCCTCCAGCCGCGACACCTCCCTCAGCAGCGCCAGCGCCTGGGCCGCCATCGTGCCCCTCCCGCCCGGGCTCGCGGGTCCGCCGGCTCCCGGGCTCCCACGTCCCGGCGCGCCGCTCCGAGCCTCGCGAGATCTGCGCGGCGCAGCTTCCCTTCGCGGGGTTTCGGCCGGGACTGCGAGCTGCCCCGACCGCACCAATAGCGATGTGCGGCCAGCGGGCCGCGCGCGCGCTCGGGGCCCGCCAAGCCTCGCGAGACGGCGGCCGTCAGGGGCCGGGCCAACTGTCGCCGGTAGTTGCGGGGTCGCGGCCGGGCGTCATCGTGGGCGCCGTTCGGTGGATCGCGGAGGCCGACTTCCTGGTCGGCTTGCGTAGTTCCCTTAGGGAGCGAAGGCGCGTCCGATGCCCGGCAAGCGGACTGGTGACAATGAGGACCCACAGAAGGTTAAACGGCCTCGCGGGCGGCCTCCCGGCTCCAAAGCCAGGCTGTCGGCTGCGGCGAGGGCGGCGGTGGTGGAGGCCGCCGCGGCGTGGGCAGCGGCCGAGGCCACTCCGGGCGGCGCGGAGGCCATGGGCATCCTGCTCCCGGGCCAGACGCGAATCAAGAGGAGGCGGAGGGTCATGCCTCTGGAAGACAAGATGAAAATTCTCGAGAAGCTGGAAGAAGGCGTGAGTAACACCGACGTGGGGCGCCTGTTTGGCGTCAACGAGTCCACCGTGCGCACCATTAAGAAAAACGAGAAGGCCATCAGGGCCAGCATGGAGAGTGTTTCGCCCGTCTCCTCCAAGGTGCTGTGCGTTCCCCGTGACGTAAACATCGAGAAGATGGAGACCGAGTTAACCTTTTGGGTGGAGGACCAGACCATAGGGGGGCGGCCTCTGACGCTGAAGGCCATCTGCAGCCAGGCCAAACGCATTTACAAGCAGCTGGTGGAAACCACTGGGAACGGCAACCCGGATAAGTTTCATGCGAGCAAGGGATGGTTTGAGAAATTTAGAAATCGCTACAGCCTGCGAAATTTGAGGTTGATGGGGGAGGAAGAGCCGTTGAATGCCCAGTCGGCGCCCAAGTATTCCAAACAACTCCAGAGACTGATCAGAGCCAGAGGCTATGTGCCTCAACAGGTCTTCAACGCCGAGGAGATGAGCCTGTTTTGGAAGTGCATGCCTTCCCGTACTTTTAGGGAAAAAGACAAAAATCCCGAAAGCTTAGAGGAAGCAAAGGACAGGATTTCCCTCATTTTTTGTGCCAACGCTGCCGGTGACAAAATGATAAAACCCTTGCTGCTTTATAAAGACCCTAATCCCACTTGTCTTTTGGAAAAAGATAAAAACCGTCTTCCTGTGTTCTGGCGATCACACCCCAAAGTATCATTAACCGCCGCCCTCTTTTTGGATTGGTTTCATAATTGTTTTATCCATCAGGCCTGGACTTACTTAATAGAAAAAAATCTTGAGTTCAGAGTGTTGCTAATTCTGGACAGAGGTCCCAATCACCCAGACTCATTATTCTTTGCTCATCCTAATGTTGATATTGTGTTCCTCCCTCTGGAAGGCACTAGCTATCTTCAGCCCTTGGATCAGGGTATAATTGAAGCATTCAGGAGGTATTACACCAAGCATATGTTTGACCACTTTGCTGACTGTATTGAAAAAAACCCTTGTCTTACTTTGAAAGAAACATGGCAACAGTACAGCATTGCTGATGCTTTGGTAGTGATAAAAGAGGCAATGGATGATATAAAACCGGCCGCTCTTAATAAAGCCTGGTGGAAACTTTGGGATGATGTTGTGAATGATTATGCATGTTTCCCTAGAGCTAACGAAGAAGTTGCGAAAATCATAGAGTCTGCAAAACGGATGGACCTTAAATTCCTTGACATTGAAGAGGGTGAAATTAATGAACTGCTCAAGTTTCAAGCTTTGGCCATAACTGAGAGAGAGTCTGTATCAACAGATACGGAAGAAAACAAGTCCCCGGAACGAGAGGTAAAGGTGAATCTAAGGAAATTGAATGCTGTCTTACGCCAGGCTTCAGACCTCATTGATGCTGCAATTGATATGGATCCTTTCCTCGACCGAAGTTTGGCCTTTAAAAAAGACTTCAATAAGTTGTTATATACCTATAAAGAAGTGCAAAAGAACCTTCAAAATAAAGCAAAGGAGTCGAAGAAAGAAAAAGATACAAACAAAGAGGGAGTAGTGTGGATGAAGAAGGTGGATACAGAATCGGAGTCTGAAGGGGAGTCTGAATCTGAATCTGAGTCTGAATCCGAATCTGAATCCCAGTCTAAATCCGAATCTGAATCCCAGTCTAAATCCGAATCTGAATCCCATAAGGAGGAGAGGGTAGAGAGAAAAAAAGAGGATAAGAAGCTTCCAGAAGAAGATCCTGGACCCTCAGGCAGTGGCACAGAGACTCTCACTATATCTGAAGAATCTGCCAAAGCCATAAATGCAGAATTGGACTTTTGGAATCTAACCTTGGAATTGAATCTGGAGAGAGTAGACACGCCTGAGCTAAAGGACGAAGAGAATCCAGAGGCAGTTCCTTCCAAATGACAGTTCATTTCTTGCCATTCTTCCCGTTGCCCTAACATCTACCTTCATCATGACCATCCTTATCATCACCAGCCACACATCCATATCATTTAGTCATTCAACAAACAGTTATTGAGTATAAGCTGTGTGGGGTCCTGTGCTAAACTTGGGGACATCATCTCAGGAAATCATCTCAGGATCTAAGGTAAATGGTCATTAACAGTGGCTACATTTCTTGTTAATATAATAGGTATAAAAGATCACAGTCTTGACTTACTTTACTGGACTTTGAATATAAAGGTTTTCTTAGGACCACAGCTTCATTTTCTCTAACCCAGTTTTTCCACAGATACTAAGTTCTTCAATTACAAATGGGGATTTTTCTGAGTTAACCATGGTAATCAGTATGAGATTACTTGGTTTTTTTGTTTGTTTAAAAGTTTTATTTTTAAGTGATCTCTACACCCAACATGGGGCTCAAACTCACAACCCTGAGATCAGGAGTCACATGCTGTGCCACTGAACCAGCCAGGAGTCCTGAGACTACTTGTTTTTGAAAAGCTCACATGGTCTTACGTGTTATACAACATTCTTACATGAATTTTCTTTGTTATTCCTCACTTTAGACCTGTGAAGGTGGTATTAGCCCTTCCTTTACTGGCCTTTAAGTAGTTAAGAGTCCCAAGAAATGAGACAGACAGTAAACAGATAATTAAACACAAACGCTGTGAACTGGCAACCTGCAAGCCAGATTTGGCTAACAGATGTGCTTTGTTTGGTCTGCACAGCATACAATTTTGAACTGGTTTCCAGCATTTCTCTGCTTCCTTAAGGTACTGTTTACATATGATATAGACTTCACCAATGTAAGTGTATAGTTTGTAGAATTTTTTTAACACTTGTGTAACCACTACCACAATCAAGATACAGAATAGTTACCTTAACTTAAAAAAGTTTACTTGTGGCCTTGTGTACTTGGTCCTTTCCCTTGCCCTAGAGATATCATTTAAATATTAAGATATTTCACATTGAAAATGTGGATTTTTAAATTAAAACATTAAATGTGGATTTTAAAAAGCTGGATTAAAAAATTGCACACCCTGGCACCAATGGACTCTGCATTCCTGAAGGGAGCAGTCATTAGCTTGCTGCTTTTCTTGTTTGCAACTCCCCATAGTTGATGATGTCCAATGCTGCAACAAAAGTGTGTACAGAGTGCATTAGGGGAAATAGAGGACTGTGGGATTAACCCTGCAAAAAGCTGCACGGAGCAGCTGGCCTAGAAAGATGAATGAGTTCATAGGGAGAGCAGGTGGGAGCGAAAGTATTTTAAGCCAAGGAGAATTAGATGGGAGATCCTGCGAGGAGAAGGTGCTGTGGGGGATAGGAAGGCAGCTCTCTGTGTGTGTGTGGATGTGAGTGTGTGCACGTGTGTGTTGATGTGTGCTTCACCTGTTTTTGTTGGCAGCATGGGCCCCTATAAAGTGGAAGAGTTTTGTGTGTGTGTATTAGTGTTTGTGTGCCGTGGTTTCTGGAAGTTTTATGTAAGAAACTTAGGTCTCTTTCTCTATACATGTGGGGATTTTATCATTTTTTTGTTGTTAGACTGTGAAGGGAAAATTAGTATTTTTATTTTTGCAGGCGTTGTAGGTCAGCATACGGTGTCTGGGTTTTTTGTTTCTAGGAAGAGAATTTCCTAGTGAGAATTACTCCCTCTTTCCCTGCCCCCTCCACTCTCTCCTCCGGGCCAGCCTGCTGGGCCTCGCTGGGCAGTGGGGCAGGCAGCAGGTGGTGAGGGAATAAGGCAGTGGAGGCCCTCAGTGCCCGCCCATCAGCTTGCAACTCATCCCGAGGCTGCAGTTTGCGACGGTTGTGCTACTAAATTACCAGCGACGCCATGGACAGGCTGGGCTCCCGGTGTCCTCTGCCAGGCTACCTGCGGCCCTCTGTCCTCATATGCCTCCTGGTGAGTGCCCCATGCTACACCTCTGTGAACTCTCCCTCCCCTAAACCTCCAACCTGGGGGTTGAGGGGAGAAGGTGCATTTCTTTTTTCTGCTCCAGGGATTTTAAGCTGGGATCAGGCAGGTAGGAGGTGGAAGGGGAAATCCCGGAGAGAGATCCGCCCCCCACCTCCACCGCTGTGTCCTGGAGAGTATAGCAAGCTTCTGAAGATGACCAGCAACTCTTCCTCACAAGGTGGGGAGTGACTGGGCTGCATTTCATTGCCAGGATTGTCCGGGGAGGTGAAGGGCTGTCTGCTAGAGAGTTCTCATCTAGGGGTCACATGGTAGAGTCTTAATCTTTCTCTTGCAGTCACCATCTCATTTTTCTGCATTTGGGGAAGAGTTTGGTTTTCTCATCTCTGAAATATCTTAAAATGTTAAGGTTGGAGGTGGCCACAGAGTACCACCAGTGGTGTGGTGGTGGTGGTTGAGCAGGGGGTGGAAAGAACTGTAGGAAAGAGTCGGAAGTCTTGCTGCTCACTTTTTGGGTGATTTCTTCTCTCTGGCCCTTACATTCCTCATCTGAAAAATTGGCACAAATCAGTGACTCTTAACCTTTTTGGAACTGTAGATTTTCTTGAGTGTGTGTGTGTGTGTGTGTGTGTGTGTGTATGTGAAAATTCTGGATTTGTACAAGGAAAATTTATAGGTAAACACAATATACCTATATTGTGTTCCTTAAAATTAGGTCAATGATAAGGTTAGAACCACCAGGTGGTTTCTGAGGCCTCTTTTGCGTTAACACAGGTTGTAAAGTCAATCATAAGCTCCTAAAGTTATGTAAATATTCCAGACAAAAAAAGACAGAATGAAATATAAACCAAAAGGGTACATACAATATTTTAAAAGAATGTAAAATTAGAAAAAGTGTTTAGTGAAAGGTAAGTATGAAAATGTTATAAAGACTTTAAAAATGATAGTGGATCTTTTTCCATTATAATGTTTCTATTGGGGAATATTGTGATTTGTGTGTTTTCTGTCAATTTTGTGATCACAGAATGTCACAGAGTATGTTACAGAATATATTATAGTCCACCTTTGGTTCCAAACTAGCCTCTCATGCTTCCGATACATTGTTGCTAGGTCTACAAACATTTCTCAAACCTCCCTGTCAAGGGTGGTCAAGTCCTGTGCATGCATGTGAAAATGAATGAGGCTGAAGAGCTCATGCACAGTGGGGGAGACATGTGTAAATAGCTCTCTGTACTTCACTGTGATCAATGAAACGACAGAAGGATGTGAGCAGCAACCCTGGCCTCTACTTACTAGATGCCAAGAGCATCTCCTCCCTAGTCATGACAGTCAGGATTGTCTCCAGACATTGTCAGATGTCCCCTGGGGGAGCAAAATTGCTCTGAGAACCACTGCAGTATGTGAAGCTGAAATTACCCCACTAAACCCATTCCTAGCTATGCTCACTGCACTTCAAAGAACCCACAATGGGATGCAGGAGTCTTGGATTCAGGTCTTGGTTCTATCACAGAGTTTCTGTATGTTTTGTCTCTGTTATCTTGTTTATGAAATGAAGGATTATCTTAGATCCTGGGGGCCCATTTACCTCTTAGCATTTTGACTATGAGTTCATATGGGAGTTTCAATACATTTTAGGTGAGTTTATAGTTAATCCTGTAAGCTCAGTTTTCCACTGATACCTGCTGGCTGAAATGTTCCAGATCTTCCCTAGGAATGGCTTTTTTGGCTGGGGGACAGGGCATTGCCCCTTTTGTGTAGAGTCTTTGCTGGAAACTACTTTAGAGGAGCATTACAGTGTTTCAGTATGTTCAGTTCTCTGCCCAAAGCCAACAGTGGGTGACTCAAAAGCCCTATCTACTTCACTATTTAATCTTTTTTTTTAAAATATTTTATTTATTTATTTGACAGAGAAAGAGAGCACACAAGTAGGCAGAGTGGCAGGCAGAGGGAGAAGGAGAGGCAGGCTCTTGGCTCCCTGCTGAGAAGAGAGCCCAGGACCCTGGGATCATGATCTGAGCTGAAGGCAGACGTGTAACCGACTGAGCCACCCAGGTGTCCCCACTATTTAATTTTTGTAGCCATATCTTGCTGGTGTATTATTAATCCACTAGTTTACAAGTATTTATTTTGAACCTTGTGTGTGCCATGAACTGTGCGGGGAGTACAGTGATGAGCAAAGCACGGTGCCTTTCTTTATCGGATCGGTGGTTACAAAGTGTTTTTAACTATCTGGTTTGAACCCATGACAACTCTGAGTTTGGCAGCATAAGTGTCAGAATCTGCATTCTCTAAATAACAATTACAGAGGGGAGAAGAGGTAACTTGTCGAAGGCCATGGGCAGTTAGCAGTACTGGCACTAGCATTTAAATCCTGCTCTCTAGTGCTTTTATTTTTTTCTTATAGTCTAACTGAGTTGTCATTTCAAAATGCACACATGCAATAAAAGCTTCATTGAAAAGCCTGGTTCTTTTGTTCTTGCGTGGTCACTGGTTTAGTTCAGAGGACTGGTATTTTGATTTGGAGGTATTGGTGGAGGTAGTAGGAGGGAATGAGAAACCCAACCCAGACAGGGCTCTAGTCAAACTGAAGCTCCAAACATACAAATGCTGCTCTCAGGCCCTGCCAAGAAGTAGGAGCCAGACCCCAGGCAATAATGTGGATGGAGTGGGAGGACAGAGGCTTATTTGAGTGAGGCCTGAGTCCTGGGCTGGGAGGCAGGAGAAGCGCATTTCTGTTCAGCCTTGCCTGAGTCACTGTGGGCCTCCTTGCAAGTTGGCTCTATCCTGTTAATGGCTCCAGGATCTCCCCCAAGCAGAGAGCCCTGGAATGGAAGCGGTTCTCCAGTTGTTTCCAATTCCTCTTATTTTAAATGTTTATCATTAAAATAGTAAGAACAATTGTATCTTGAGTGTCTTTTGTTCTCTCACATTGTCACGGCCATCTTTGCTCGAGATCCTGAGGTCTGTTTCCTAATTATTGTAGTGGCCTTTTAAGTAGACTGCCTTCCGGTCACTCCTCTCTCTAACGTTACTCTGCCCAGCTTGACCACGTTTATTACTCTCCTACCTAAAAAACCTCCGAAAGCACCCTATCCCATGAGTACAAACCCCAAACTCCTGTCTGACCCTTTCTTTTCTTTATAAGGCTAGCCAGTCTCATTTCCTCCTGATACCATACCTGCAGACTGTATATCTTATCTATCCCTAAATACCTCTCGACTGTGTACATATTATCGATTACTAGGAATACCTCCCTCTCCTCTTGTCAACCTACTTATGATTTCAGATCCAACTTCGATGGTACCTTCTCTTTGAAGCCTCTTCTTCTCCCTCAGGTACAGCCTTCCTCTAGGTCCCACCACCTCTCAGTTACAACAGCACAGGTCACATTACTTGGAGTTAGGCTACCTTTTCCACTGGCCTACCCACAGTGCCTGCACAGACACAAATGACTGGAGGTGAAAATTAACTCTCTACAACATCAGTAGATCATTCACAAATAATCCCTATAAGATGATAGCAGTTCAGTGGATACCCGTTGGCATTACCTCCAATAGCAGTTTTATACAGTAAGAATGGATTTCTGCTCATCCAGATGACAATTTCTAATCATGGCTTCACCAGTCATAAACTGTGTGATCTTGATTTCTGAGCCTCCATTTTTTTTATCACCTGCAAAATGCAGAGGAAAATATTTAGGCACAAAAACTTTGTTTAAGCACTGAAGCTCAATATAGATACCAGGAATTATTTTGTGGATGGGGGATGGGGATGAAAAAAATGACACTTAGCCTTGGTTCCAGTTTGCTTGAGCTGGCAGATCATGAATTGGCCATGTCACTGCTGACCTGTGCTTTTCTTTCCCTACCATGTAGATCCTGACAACTTCTTTCCTGTCATACCCCATGCTCAGGACCCTTAGCCTGTGGCTCCATTCAGCTGTCACTGGCAGCTATGTCTCCGGCACTTACTCCATCGTCTTTGTCAACTGTCCCAATGAGCAAATTGCCAGAGATATTGCCAGGTATGGTGAAGGGGCTTAAGTGCTGCCCCAGGAGGCTGGGGGAGCTATCGGGATGCTCCACTGTGTCCACTACACAGCTATCTGCCTGGGGTGATAAGAGGAGCACAGCTGGAGGCACCTGGGTCATTAAACATCTGCCTGCGACTCAGGTCATGATCCCCGGGTCCTGGGATCGAGTTCTGCATCAGGCTCCCTGCCCCGCGGGAAGCCTGCTTCCCCCTCTCCCACTCCCCCTGCTTTTGTTCTCTCTCTCGCTGTGTCTCTCTCTGTCAAATATATAAAATCTTTTAAAAAAAAAAAAAAAAGCATGGCTGAATGATCCCCCAACAGATCCTGTTGCTGGGCCTGAAAATGTTGAATGATGCATGAGAGTGTGTAAGAGATGTGAGGCCCAGAGAGCTAGATGGCTTGCCCAAGGTGTTAAGGTCAGAGGATGGGGGAGCTCTGCAGGCTGACAATTTAAGTCCTCTAATTCTTTGCTCAGCTCTCTTCTTGGAGATACTCTCTTAGCTTACTCCCAGAGGTGCTCACCATGGCAAGTGAGGAGTAGGAGGGTATTCCACATATTTGGCAAGTTTTCTTCCTTCCTTCCTTCCTTCCTTCCTTCCTTTCTTACCTCCCTCCCTCCCTCCCTCCCTCTCTCCCTCTCTCCCTCTCTCCCTCCCTTCCCCCTTCCTTCCTTCCTTTCTGTTTTTTTTTTTTAAAGATTTATTTATTTTAGAGAGAGACAGAGAGAGAAAGAGAGTGTGTGAGCAGGGAGAGGGACAGAGGGGGAGAGAGAGAACCCAAGCAGACTCCCCACTGAGTGTGGAGCCCAGTAGTAGGGCTTGATCCCACATCCCCAAGATCACGACCTGAGATGAAATCAAGAGCTGGATGATCGACTGACCGAGCCACCCAGGTGCCCCAGTATTTGGCGAATTTCTAAAAGCAGCTATGGTGTGGTGCACAGAGCACTGGACTTATAATAAGACCAAAGTTTGAATCTTGGCTGTGCCACTTTAGTAACTGTGTGACAAAAAAAAGGTCTAATTAATTTTTCTAGCTAAGAATGTGTCTTTAAGAACTGTGCCACTATAGTAACTGTGTGACAAAAAAAAGAAAGCAAGTTGCTTTCTTTCTCAAAGCGTTTGTTTTCTGAGTTACAACATAGGATAATGCCACTTACCTCACAGGACCAATGTGAGGGTGAAATGATAGGAAATATGTACAATTCTTACCCCTATAGATTGGAAATAGCAGATGCTCACTACATGTTGTATCTGAATGTCCCCCCCCCCACTCCTTTTTATACATGTGACTTTGAAGAGTGTTAGTGGGTCTGGATGGTGATGGACTTGGGCTTCCTCTGTAACTCAGCCATCTTGAAGTTTGATGATAGACTGTTACAATGTTTTAAAATGTTCAGTCTGGTCTTTGGGGACACACAGCTTCCAAATTCTTGGTCACAAATTAACCTTGCAATTTATTCCATTTTTCTCCCCCCAACCAGAATGTCTGTTTTTCCCTCATTAATATTATATTTGGAGACTAGCACTTGTCTGAAAGAACTCATGATTATTCCAGAAATACGACCATAATATTTATCAGATAGGAATTGAAATACCTTTGACGCTTCTGGTATACCTAGGGTATGTGCTGAACTGTTTGGATCGGCCACTCTGAGCCCTGATGTCTGACATCAGCTGACATCTGTGCGGTGGGGTATTGGGAGGAAGAGGACTCTAATGACTGGATCTTAACTAGTTGACAGGCCAGTTCAGTAAATGGATCTGTGTCTGCCTGGGGAGAGGGCTCTATTGCCTTCTCGCATCCAAGGTTCTGATGAGAAGTCAGGTATTTGTCAAGGTCTCATTCCTTGTAGGTAATGCTTTTGGTCTCTGATAGGTTTTGAGAATTTCTATCTTAATGTTCAGCTATTCATTTGGTAAATATTCTCTATTTTTTCTGTGTCCTTTTCCTGGAACTCCTAGTTAGGTAGATGTAGAATTTGTTCTCTGGGACTGAACTTTTATATTTTTCTGTTTCTTTATTCTGCATGCTGGGACAATTTTGGAGCAGTCTTCTCTCTCCTTTGTTTGTCAGCTCTTTTGCTATTCAGCCCTCCTATTGTTTTTTGTTTGTTTATTTAAACAATTATAATTTTTAAAAATAGTTTTTAATAGTTTTCAAGATTTCTGATTGTTTTTTAATAACCAACTGCTCTTATTCATAATTGTCCGATCATATTTTATGGATGTAATAACCTTGCCTTATCTCTCTGTGGATATTAATTATACTTAATGTATTTAAAATTTTTTTCCAGCTTTATTGACCCATTATTGACATATAACATTGTGTAAATTTAAGGTTTACCACACGATACTTTATATAAATATATATTACTAAATGATTACCACAGTAAGGTTAGTTACCACACCAGTGACCTCACATAGTTACCTTTTGTGTGTATGTGGTGAAAACTTTGAAGTTGCTCTCAGCAACTTTCAAGTATACATAATTATACTTATTTTAAAATCTTGGCTTTGAATGTGCTATTAACTGATTCTTTTGTGTAAATTCTTCTGTTTGTTCAGTTTTTGTCTCTCTTGGTTATTGATCTTCCTCAGTTACTTAAGATTAATTGGGACCTCTCTCATCCTTTTAGTGGTGCTTGTGGGGAGGTGCAGAAGGGCTGCCAGGAATTGGCATTAGGCAGCACCGTTTGCAGTGGGGCTGTGGGCCGGGGGGCCCTCACAACTGCTCTGCTGGCACACTTAGCGATCCTGCCTGGCGAGAGACTCTTCGTGACTGTTGCCTGGGCCCTGGGAGATTTCAGGGGTCCACCTGCTCCTGCCATGGCATCCCAGCTACTCACCTGGATGGCAGCCTCCGTGTTCCTGCCTGCTCTGGTTTCTGTTGCCTCCAGATGGGGACTGTTGTTCTCATCTTCTGTGGCAATTCCCCTGCTGCTCACACTCATGTCTCAGGGTGGCCTTTTCTCCTTTGGGGCTTCCTCATAGTTGCTGGTACATAATGCATTCATACTGTGTGCTGGCAGGGCTGAGCAGTGAGCACTTCTGTTGTTTCTAAGGTTTGCTGTCAAAGGTGAGGCTGCAGCACCGGTTTAGTCCACCTGCTTAGCCTGCAGGTCTGAAGTGGTGCCTTTAGGGATGTGGCTGTGGAGCTCTCACTCAGCCTATTTTGTTTAGTGTTATTTCTTAGTGGTTTCAATAGAAAAGAGGCAGACAGATTTAGGTGCCAAGATTCTAGAAGGAGAGTAAATGGTACATGACGGGGAGGGCCCCATGAACAGGAGCAGGCAGGAACCCCAGCTTAGCTACAGAACCATCCTTGAGGCTGGGTCTCTTAGCTCCGGGCTTGTGGTCTGTCTTCTATAGTGTTCTTTAGAGTTTAGTCTGCTGCCTCTCAGTTCTGGGTCAGTATAGTTCTGGTTCCTGGTTCACTGAAAGACACATTCTTAGCTAGAAAAATTAACTAGAAACATTTCTTATTCGGGCCAGGGTGAAAATTCTGAGTATTGAATCTGAAGACCTGGATTCTAGTGTCCTCTCCGCTGCCAACCTCACATATGACCTTAGGCAAGTCTTCCTTCTCTGGGCCTCCATCTCCTGTACATAGAGGGCAGTGGGTTAGATCAGGGGTGCAAACACAAATACCTACAGGCAGGCGCCTAAATGAGCAAAGTGGGCTGCAGTGTCGTGAGGGCAGGTGGTGGTGGATAACAGCCCTGACTCTCCCTGTGTGTTGGGAGGAAGGAGAGCAGTGGGAACTGTGAGGACCTGAGAAGCGGATGTCAAGCCTCAAGGGAGTAGCCACTGCCCAGCTCTAGATAATTGTGACCTTGTCGGACTATAGTTCTAATGTTACAAGACTGACTTTCTGGGGAGAAGGTAGGTAACCTGTATTTTTTGAGGGTGAAATATTCCAATAATAAATATTACTAACAAAGTCAAGATTTTTTTAAAATGCTGTAAGAGCCAAACCATGTCTGTGGTCTGTGATTCACTAGTCTGTGAACTTGGCAGTTTCTCCAGGCCCTAAAAGCTCCATGTGTCTCTCTCATCTGTTCTCATAAGGATGAGGGCTCCAGCTCCCATCTGGAACTCACTGTGTCTTGGGGTGTGTGTGTGTGTGTTATCGGTCAGCTGATGTGCTCTCTTTTGCTATCATGCTCTATAGTTTTATTTTTATTTTTGTTTTGGGTTTTTTTGGCCATAGGGTCTTTTTGAATAACACAGTCCTCCGTATTTCTACAATCTTTTACCTATGGACAGGCTGCTGTGATCATTCACTGAGGAGTTTATATTTTGGGCCTTTGAGGCAATGGGATTTTTTTTTAAAGGTTTAACTCCCTGTGTTTCTTTGTCACCTTCAGGAGAAATAAAAGGTAATTTCTCAGTGGACAATTGAGTGAGTAAGACTGCCACAGTTGCTTAAACAGATTTGTGCCATGTGCCTCTTCTTACAGTCAGGGATTTATTTAGCTCTGGAACTTTCCAGGGGAATGCCACATTAATGTGGAGCCTTAAATAGAGCACTGTTGAGCCTGGAACTCATGGAAGAGAAAGTAGGTCAGTTCTCTTGGCAGCAGCTGAAGGCAGGAGGGATCGGTGAGCAGGGTTCCAATGAGGTTTATCTGGCAGGGTCCAAGCACTACAGAGCACAGAGACTGGTCCCCCATTGTGGCCTGAGACCTGAGAAAGGTTTGTCAGGGCCTGTCTGATTCTGAGGGCTTTGGCTTTGATGTTTGGGAATCCTTATTTGCATCGATGATTTGGTGGTGCTCCTGTTTCTGTGACATCTGCACTGATTTGGGCACATCTGATTGTGTTCCCCGGGGCTCTGCATAGGAATTAGAACATCAATCACACCAGGAGCTCCAACCTGTGGTCTGTCCAAAAAAATCTTAGAGGTCTGCAAAGTGATGACTGTGCTCTTAGGGCTCTGGTAGAAACTGTTACATAAAAGTGAAAAGAGCCTGTATTTGCCAAACATGAGGTATGATTTTTTTTTTTTTTTTTTTTTGCTTTTACCTGGAGTTAATAGCTCTTCTTTGTGTCACTTGGGTATCTACAGATCAGAAGCAGTGAGTGTCAGCCCGATACATAACTGAGAGGTAAAAGCAGAAGATGGTGATAGAATAAAATGACGGTGGAAGGGTTGGAAACCACTGACCAAACTGATCCTGTTATTGTACAGCAGGAAGGTCAGCTTGAGTGAGGGGGACATACCTGTCTTGGATAGGTGTTCAAATACTTATTCTTGGAATGAAAGAAAGAACATGGTTAAAGTCACACCGCCATCCACTGCAGGGTGAGGAAGGGAATCCAGGGTTTGTGTCCAGTGTTAACCAGCTTCCCTTCCCCCAACAGCCTGGACCTGTCCTTCAAACTGCCTTGCCATAGCTACTTCCTTCCTTTCCTCCCCACCCGGGGAGGGATTTATAAATTGCACTGTCTTTAGAAGTTCTGTGCATGCTGGTTATGGAATGTGTTGGTTTGAGGGGAAAGGGGCACTCTAAATGGTTCTCTACCTAGACTCTGGTTCCCATCCCTTGTCCCTGTTCTTAAAATGTTGGGTACTCAGCCTGGTGACAGTGACTGTGTCTGTTTGCTTTAGGGCTAGCCTGGATAAGAAATTGGCTGCCTCTGTGAACATCCTGCCCAAGGCATCCTCACTGTGAGTTTTGCTATGGACCGTAGAAGGGTGTGGGGATGCTAGGTCAGGTTCTGGCTGGTGGAAAGAGCACTCAACTACTGGGAAATTATCAAAGAACAAATCAAAGGTATTTATTTAATGAACAGTTCATTGTTAATTTGTATTCAGAGGAAGTCACCTAGTGGATTTCTGTCAACCAACAAAAGCAAAAATAGGCTGTGCATGGAGAAGGGTGGAAAAAGACCTATAGTTTAGGAACAGTGAATCTTGTTTGCACATTCTTTGTTTAAATTAGTTAGCTTGCTGTTAGGAAAGAAGTCCGACTGGGCATTCCATCCCTGAGTAAGCCTATTAGGGATATCAAAGAAAGTAATTCCCACTACATTTGAATTCTCTGGAAGACTTTGAGCGGTTGACTTCTGTAACAAGGTGTTTCTGTGTTGTCTGCCTTTCATTTCTTTAACACCCTCACTTGAGTTAATTCTGATCTGTTCCACTTCCCTCATCAAAATATGTCAGCATCCCAGTACTAGCTGTGCAGGATTTGTCTCGTGCCTTGATCTCTCCCATCAGCCTGTTTCTCATCTCCTTCCTCCCCTTGTTGTTGGGCAGGGAGGGGGAAGGGTTGAGGAGAGAAATAATATCTACTCTGAAGGTCAAAACAGAAAAATGCTCTATGATGGAAGCTCCCTCCATGCCCCTCCCTCAACAGTGTCATCCCCTCGGGGACTCACATCATCTAGAGCTGTAGCTCCCAAATTTGTCTGTGTTTTAGATTCTTGAGCTCCACTGTAGATCTGTTCTATCATTTGCTCTGGGGGTGGGGTTTAGGTCACTGAATTTGTAGAAGATTGTGTAGGTGATTCACATGAAGCCAGTCTGGGAACCAGTGCTTGGGAACCAGAACAGAATTTCAGCCTCACCTTCCCTTCATATATCCATCCTGTTTATAATTGACCCCTTCACCAAAGCACCAGTGGCCTAGGTCATCTTAGACTTGCCCTGAGTCAGTGTAGATATTTTCAGGCCAAATTTCTTTCCCTTCCATTGATAACGGTTTTTGTACTCTTTTCTTTTTTTTTTTTTTTTTTGTACTCTTTTCTGAACATCATTACTGACTTTGTTTTTTAACTTTTGGACCTATTTCCTTATGTTGAAAGGCTCACTTTTTCCCTAAAGCCTCCCGTGCCTTTTTTCCCCCCTCCTGTGCTTTTTGAATTATCCATTTGTGGGCACTCCACTTTGAGAGTGAATAATAAAAGTAGCACTAGTCCAAAGGATGGGAGGGGCCTAGAAGCCAGAAGTATAGGATGAGAATAGAAAGAGTTGAAGGGGCGCCTGGGTGACACAGTTGGTTAAGTGTCCGACTCTTGGTTTCAGCTCAGGTCGTGATCTCATGGTCGTGAGATCAAGCCCCATGTCAGGTTCCGTGCTTAGTGTGGAGTGTGCTTGAGACTCTCTCTTATTTTTTTTTTAAGATTTTATTTATTTATTTGACAGAGAGAGAGAGAGATCACAAGTAGGCAGAGAGGCAGGCAGAGAGAGAGGGGGAAGCAGGCTCCCTGCCGAGCAAGAAGCCCGATTCGGGGCTTGATCCCAGGTCCCTGAGATCATGACCTGAGCAGAGGTTTAACCCACTGAGCCACCCAGGTGCCCGAGACTCTCTCTTATTAAGATAAATAAATAAAAATAAAATCCCAAAGGGCTAGAGATGCCCAGTTTGGAGGAGAGAAAACATAAGAGTTTCTGCAGGGCTGCTCTGAGGTGGCTCTTCATGTGAAAGTTGGAGAAAACAACTGGGTAGCAGATGTTGGCCTGTCCTAAAGAAAACCATCTCTCATGTTAAAGCCTGTAAGGTAGATTGATGGACTTCTTCAAGAGATGGTGAGCCTCTCGCCCTCAGGAATGTTTAGGCAGCTGATAGAAGCATGCATTAGAATGGTTGGAGTAGATGACCTTTGGGGACTTGGCCAATTCCAGACATTTAAATGTGGGTTTGGGAAGATTTTAAAGTTTCCACCTTGGTAAGTCACCCGATTGGGCCAGGTTTGGCATCCTACTGGGCTCATCTCATGAGCATCACAATTTGGTTTTATTCTCTTCTCCAGGTACTTTTGGAATGGAGAAATCGAAGAAGCCACTGAGATCCTTTTGGTGAGTGAGGATGGGGGGGGGGTTGGCCTTAATAGGGGAAGAGTGAGACCAAGGTCTTTTCTCAGGTTGCAATTAAAATTGAGCAAAGATCAACCAGTGGAGGTTCTTGCCCCACAGCAGATACCCTAGGCTAATTTGCGAGTGTACCCATGCTTGGTCACTTGGAGGAATGCTGTCTCCTGAGGGGCTGGATGGGTCAGTAGCTGCACACGACTGGGGCTGAGGTCCTCCCAACAGCAGGATTTTTTTTCTTTCACAGCTAATAAAGACAAAGACTTCCAAGGTCCACGTGCTGTCCAGCTTTATCAGGTAATGCTGGCATCTCTTCCCAGCCAGGCACACACTGGCGACTAAGTGAAGGGGCCTGGAAAGCAGGAGGCTTTTTTTTTTCAAGCCCCAAAAGAAGGGGCTTGGAAAGCTTCCCACATGGCCCCAGGCATGTCCCTTTCCCTCAGATTCTCCACCTGTAAAATGAGAGGCTAGAATGAATTCGTTGAGACAGTGGTTCTCAAAATTTTGGTCTCAGGATCCTGATACATGTTTAAATATTATCAAGGACCTAGAGGAGCTTTGTTTATATGGGTTATATTAAAGTTTATTGTACTAGAAATTTAAAGTGAGAAATTAAAAAAATTTTTTTTTGTTCTTTTAAAATAATAACAATAGGGGCACCTGGGTGGGTTAGTCAGTTAAGCATCCAGCTCTTGATTTCGACTCAGGTCATGATCTCAGGATCTTGGGATTGAGCCCCACATCAGGCTCTGTGCTGGGCATGGAGCCTGCTTAAGATTCTCTCTCCCTCTCCCTCTGCCTTTCACCACCCCAAAAATAAACACATACGCTGATATGTGTCCCTAAAATAAAAAAATGCATTATCCCCAGTCACTGGATAAAATTCCCCCAACTCCCAAATGTTTAAGTACCTGTGTGTGTGTCATGATTTATTAAGTATGCTATCTCATGAGAACTTGACAGTGCCTCTTTCACAGAAAGGAAGCAGGGGATTGTCACCCCCATTTTTCAGATGGGGAACTGAGGCCCAAGGCCTCATACATCTTCGGTCTGTGAAGTGAAGAGAACTTGCATTGTGTGCCGAGGGCCAGGTGAAAGAAATGGAGAGAAGGGAGAGATCCCTGTGGGTTTGGATGGTCAAGAAAGATCCCTTGGAGAAGGTAGTGGTTGAGTTGGGCCTTGAGGGATAGACAGGCTTTTAAGTGATCAACAGAGAACTTTCTAGGTAGAGAAGAGAATCTGGAGGTGTATGGGAGGGGGGGTTATTTGGGGAAGGTGCAGTGATGGGTGTGAGATAGTAACGAAGACAGGAAGTGACATTTAATGAGGGCATAGGAGGCCGGTCAGTATACAGGTGAGTGCGTCCTGTGCCTCATCAGATTTCATCCTCCGCAGTCTAGTCACAGAGGGATTTCATATCTCCTCTTTTGTAGGGCCTTTGGAGAAATTAAGGGATCCGCCCATAGTTCCATAGCTATGAGGGGCAGACTTAGAATTTGAACCCATGACTGTGGGACTCTAAAGCCGTCTGGCCCAGCTCATCACTCGTTGGCAGGTGGGAAATGGGCTCAGGAGCACTGGGCCATGGTGCCGGACAGGTGGGCTGCGGCAGATCGCAGAGCAGCTCATGTGAGGCTTTCCAGTTGGGTCTGATTCCAAAGGCTGATTCTAATCCTTGTCACTCACAGGGCTCTGCTTTCTCTCCAAAGGTTGGTGCATCCTTTTGAAATCCCAGAAGTCTTCAGTCTTCCCATGGACCAAGGAGATGTCCATTATTTCAAGTGGCTGGAGGAAGGCATGGAGGAGGACTGAAGGGGGGGCGGGGCTTTTGTGTCTTCTGATGGCTGCCTCTAGCCTGCAGCAGCTGCACTCTGGGGAAGGGGGGCCACCCTCTGCTTCCTAGCACCTCTGGATTCCGTGTCTTTGTCAGCATGGAAGAGCTAAGGAACTTGAGAGGCTGAAGGTCTGAGCCCCTGAAGCTGGAAGAAGAGGCTGGGTTGGTTGGGACAAGCAAGAACCCAATGGAACTTGTCTAGAGTGCTTCAAGCTTAAAGGTGGCCGGGGGGTGGGAGGGCAAGGATAGTTATGTGGGGAGGCCAAGAGGTGGCAGTGAGGGTGAGGTTTGTCACCTGCTCCTTCAGTCACTGGGCCTACCTTGAGTGCCCAGGATGTAATGACTTTCCTGCTTCTCAGGAGGAATGGACCTGGTGACCCGTTCACCGGAAGTGTGTGGGATGAATGTCACCTTCTAGGGGAACTGGCAAGCCCTTTGTCTAAAAGGATGAATTGGTAATGGTAGAAATTCAGGGACAAGCAGGATTATTTCTTCCGACTAAAGATGCTGTTTGTTATTCCTGAGTCCTGAGGAGGTGGGAATGGGCTTCATGAGTGTGGGTAGGACTGGGGGAATATTAGGTATTAGACACAGCCCCATGGCTTAGAAGCAGGTCTAGACTCTTCCACAGCCTGCATGTGACAGGTATCAGAAGGTTCTGGTGCCTTGCTCATTGGAGACATAGGTTCTGAGCCCATGGTACCTTGACACTTGAGCACTGAAACTGAGCATCCTGAAGTGGAAAGGCCCCTGGGGAACTGCCAGACCAGTGTTTTCCAGACTTGTTCCCTTGGGCCTTAGAGGTTGACAGAAGGGACCCTGGGTGCTCTGTGGGTGGGGATAAGGGTATGAGGTCCTCACCCATACCTCAGCCTCCTTACCCCATACCTCAGCGACCTTTTATCATTTTTATATATTAAGCTCCCTTAATAAGTAAGGTTTTTGTTTAAATTTTCTTGGTTAAAAGTTAGTAAACCAGTGGCCTAAACCAGTCTCCCATTTTATAGATTACCAAAGGAAATTGAACTGCACTGAGGTTCAGCAAGGGGGTGGCATGTTGTGTTAAGGATGGTAAGGTCAAGCCTGCTCACCTTGTGTTTGGTGCTTCTCTACCTGCTCTCTGGGTCTCAGGTGGAAGAGGGCGGGGAAGGCAGAGCCCCTTTGGGGTGAGAGGAAAGACTTGAGCTAGGCCCCCTCCATGAATCTGTCACAAGGTAACCTCGCTCTGGGGAGACTCGGGGGCAGTTTGGGAGGGGGTCCACAGACCTCTGTGGAATCCTGGGTCTTCCCAGAGGGAAGGGGGTATATGGGAAGGGTTTTTACTGCCAGGCTATAGTTCCAACATGCGCTGTGCTGCTTAAACCTAAGTTCCTCCAAATATAAAATGGAGGCCCTCCCAGGGCCCTTCTGTGAAGCCCTTGTAGGGACTTAAGGCTGAGGCTATTCCAAAGGTCCAGAGGATCCTTTTTTGGGTAGCCAGTGGGGATTTTGGAGGGCTGCCTCAGGAGAAGGACAAAGAGAATGATAATGGTGATGTCCCTTTTTACAACAAATGTTTCTGATACACGGGAAAATCTTGAACCCTAGTGAAAATGGCCTGGGGACCACAGAGGGACGGCCTCTGTTGCTTTCAGGTTAGAGCCCAGTTTCTTGGTCTGGCCTTCAAGGCCCTTCACAGCCTTGCCTCACCTCACTTTTTCCACCTTCACCTTCCACTTCTCATCGCCCACGCTGCAAGGAGATGGCTCCAATATGCTGTGTGAAGTTACTGCTGTGTTTGGGCCTCCCCTTGACCTGGAGTGCCCTCCTGCACGAATGCCTGTGAAATCTGGCTGCTCCTTTGTGAGGCCGGCTCCCCCATTTGGAAAGAGGCTCTCCAGCCTCGGTGTCCCTGTTATCCTGTGTATCACAGTCAGCCTCCTGTTTCTAGACTGTGAGCTGCTCGAGGTCAAGGGCATGTCTGAATCTGGTTGATCTCTTGCACAGGATTTGGCAAGTATTTCCCAAATTGATGTTTCAAGGATTTGAATAAAGCTTTCTCTGTAGCCCACAGTTACTAATATATGGAATTGGCAAAATCCAGCATTTTTTTCTTTGAACTTTCTTGAAGTGGGACTAATTCCAAAGGAGATTTTTCTATTTCTGGCCTTCACTGGGGCATTTTCTGTGCTGACTGTGCACAGAAAACTGTTTCTTGGTGGACGGACTTCCTCTGCCTCAGTGTCACAGCTGGTTACAGAAAATGGGAGAGGAGAGGACAAACGTCATCACTCTGCCTGGTGGTCCACATTATTTTATCCTCCTAACTCCGTGTTCTCCTCAGCTGGTAGCTGACTCCTGAGATCAGAGAGCATGATACTTAAAATACTTCACCAAGCTACTGTGAACCCACATGTCCAGTTCTTGATCCGATGCTCTTACTGCCTTCTACATATTCTTCTGTAGTCCAGACAACTAGACAGCCTCCTGTAGCCAACTCTAAAAGAAGGGTTATTGGTTCCAAAAATATCTGTGCAGTAAGTTGGTCAGACTCTTAAAAATACATTGTATGATTTACTTCTCCCCACAGAGCTGGAGGCTGGCGACAGGATCTTTATTCTGCAGAAGAGGGAACAGATCGAGGGGAGCGCAGTGATTTTTCAGGTCTGCGTGACTCCCAGCTTACTTACCCTGGACCACACTGTCCCCCCAGAGTGCTGCTGTAGGGCTGGACTCAGACCTAGACTAGCAGCTCCGTGCAGGAATGCCCTCCCAGCATTTCCCAGAAAGGTCTGTGTTTTGAATCCAGAATCTCCAGAAAAACCACTTGAGGAAATGAGAAAAAAATATTAAAATTATCTGTGACTACTAAAGCTTAAAAGCATAGAGATGTTAACTGGCTTGAAGAAATCATCAGATAAAAAAAGAGCAAGAAACACCAACATGTGGAGCTGAGGGTAAAGGGAACCAGGAAGGGAGCGTGCTGGAGAGAAATGACCACGGAATCAGTCTTGCTTGCAATTACTGCTGTGTCCCAGGTGTGTCTGTCTAGCTCTGTCTGCTGCAAACTGTGAGTTATTTTTGCAGATAAGTTTATATACATAGTATACTTTAAACAAATTCTGTGAACTTTGAAGACATTAGCTGTGGAAGCAAAATAAATTTTAATTGAGCAATTTTGACACATGATTTTGTGTATTCTTAACCTTCCTAGGATATTTGAATGTTTTTTGAATGCTATCCAATAATGTTCCCTGGGGTTTTCCAGTGTTTAAATATTCCCTATAGGCTACAGTTCTTTGTAAATACTACTAAGCTTAAAATTCCTATTTGTTAAAGTTTTTCAGATATGTATGATAATGGGGGAGAATATGAAAAATGTTCCAAGTATTTTAAGAATAACTTATGATTTACAGAATTTCTGAGAATTCTAATTTCTTGCTCCTAAGCTCCAAAGGTAAATATTGGTTGTAAATCTGGAACACTAATCTAGACCACAAAGAACCAGGCACTCTTCAGCCTGGGAAGGGCCATTGGTCTGAGGAGGTCTACACAGCTGTTCATTTTGGAATGTGGACTGGAACCCAGGTCTCTTGACACCTCAGACCAATAACTTTTCATTCCATTACATTGATTTCAGCCCAAAGAATAAACCCATCCCGTCCCCCCGACCCTGGATCCAGCTATGGTTTTGTTCTAAGGGCAGTTTGAAGTCCCGAGCAGAAAGCATGATAGAAAAAAGTGGGGGCCACAGTTAATGAAGTGTTCTAAGTGCAGCCATTAATACTCAGGGGGATTAACAGGCTACACTTTACCCTTGAAATTACAGAATCCACTTGAACCCATGGCCTGCACCTTCCTATTGCTGACTTTTCCCTATCCCTTCATACCAGTTTTTCTCAAATTTAGACAAGCTTCAGGTCCTAACCCATCACATTTATATGTGAAATGGTTTCCTCTTTCACCTGGGAGCTGATTTCAGCAGGGATTACTGCTGGCATTGGAAGGGTGAGGAAAGCCCAAAGTGCTATAAGTTATAACTAGCAGAGACAGGCCTAGAACTGACTGCAGATTTCTAGGATTGTGTGCCTGTGTGCGGTAAGTAGTTTTACAGTGGCTGTACATAAGTATTTTAATAAGGTGCATCTATAAGGCCATTTCCCATCTTTGACTTCTCCATGGCCCTGAGCTAATGCTTTTTACCCTCATGGGTCAGGTACTCACAGATAAAAAGTTCCACATCCTGTTGGTGGTAAGGGTGAGAGTACTGTGGGAAGAATGGGGGAGGCAGTTGAAGGAGTGGCACGTGGCCAGATGGGGTCCTGTCATTCCTCCTCCGTTTCCAGAAAACCAAGACCAGAAACCAGATAATTCCTCCTGGTACCCAACAGCGGACAGTTCATTCACTAGGGGAAAGATAGGTAATTTTTCAAAGGGAGCTTTTAAATTATAAACCAGACACATTAATTATAACTTTAATATAACAAATGTTATTAAAAGCAGCAATTCAAAACCATAAATCTTTTCAAAGGTGCACAGGGTTATTATAAGGTCAGTTGGCAGTAATGCAGCTATTAACTGGTATGAATGAAATGCTGGGATGTGGAGTCAAGGTGGCCTTGCTAGGCCTTATGCTGACTTTCCAAGTGAGGAAGACACCCCCATCCTCCCTTCCCCCTCTTCAAGCCCAGAGCCTCTCTGGAGGCTTCCTGTGCTTTCCCAGAAGCCTAGGAAGCAGGCTGGGGGTGGGGGTGGGGGAGTTGCTGTACCCTCTGAAGCCAGGCAGGAAGCCACAGATTGGATCCCAGGTCCCACACCCCTGCCAGACTGGGGGCTGGCTTCTCAGCTCCCCTTCCATCTGGCCCCAGTTGGGGGCTTCAGTGGCAGCAGCTGTGGGGCTGAGAAGGGAGAGAATGGGGCCCACCCCCAGCTGCTCCCTCTGCCTGGCTCATGCGAGGGAAGCAGAGAGAAGTGGGTGGGCCATGTGCAGGAGGTGAGGTCCTGTGTGAAAGGCACTGTTGGAGCTGAGGTTTGAAGCAAGGGGCATCTGGACGATCTCAGGGACTCCCTGATGCTCACAGGTGGGGAGGGGCTGAGCCTAGCAATGGAAAAACCAGCTCCCCAGGCCCGCTGCCCCCACACCACCCCTCTGTTCATCTATCTTCGCCCTGCAGCTGGCAGCCTGCAAAACCCAGCCAAGCTGGAGGCCACAGCAGCGGTTGGCAAGGCTGGTCCCCATCTGGTCCAACCCCTGCCCTAGTGAAGGCACTTCTATTTTCCAATCACGTGAGTCTAATATTTCTGGAAGCAGCAAAAATGAGGAGTCCCCTCCCCTTCTCACTTTTGGTTCTCCTCCAGATGGGTATGAGTTGTAATGTCGGTTCTAAGAATTCTATTTTTACTCCCACTGACAAAGACTTTCCTTTGAGGGGATTGAATAGCACAAGCCCTTTAAAAATCCCAACCTGTCCCAAAAAGTGATTGTCAATCTCAGGGCACAGCAGGGGCTAAGGAAGAGGATAGGCATCCTCTGTGCCTCCCTGCGGGGTCACAGCTGGTTCATGGCTGAAATAAGGGGGCGGAGGCTGGACTTTCACATTTAGTTGCAGCACGCAGCCCCTAAAGAGGGCCAAGGGAGAGCCAGGGGCAGGAACCAGGCTGGCACCAGAGGGAGTGGGAGTGTGGTGTGTGTGTGTGTGGTGTGTACTCCTGGAGGGTGAAAGCACACGTGTGATGGGAGCTTCTGTGTGTGTGTATTGTTTGGCTGTGTGTGTGGTGGGTCAGGGGAGGCACAGGAGACAGTCTGAAGGTCAGCATGACATGGCTTCCCTTCCTCCCACCTCCTCTCCCTGTCCCGCAGGTTGTCAAGGCCACTTCCACTCCAGCAAGGCCAGGCGCAGCTCCTTGGCAACTATGAGGGGGGTGGCCAGGGAGAGGACAACTTCCGGGACCTGGGAAGCTGACACCCAAGGCCTTTATCTTAGCCTTGGTGACTGGGCCCTGGGGTTGGTGCCTTCTGAGGCAGAGACCCAGCCTCTTTACGCCTCAGATCCCGAGAGTCCCAGGGTCTCTGCCTCACAGGCTCTTGCAGAGGCAGCCGCTCACCCTCCCCACCCCTGGCCAAGGGCAGCAGGGAGTGGCAGGAAAGCGGGAGGGGAAAGCTCCGAGAGGCGTCCACTTCCCCACCCTCAGCCGGGCTTAAAGGTTCCTGTTCTTATAATGCGATCCCTGGGTCGACTGGCTGCCCACAGGTCAGGTGCGAAGGACATCCAGGAGAGGGACAGCCGTGCACACGTAGGTGTGTAAACATACACACCCCAACGGCGTGGGAGCGAGAGGGACACAGACAGAGAGAAAGACTCTGGCCTCAGAGAAAAGGGTCAGAGAGCCAGGGGGACACAGATTCGGAGTTACAGGTAAACAGTTTGAGGGTATGTGTGGAGACACAGAGTCATAGCCAGTGGGACCTTAGAGACGCGGGCAAAGGAGTGAGGGGGCTGAGGAGGCCCCGGAGCAGGGCGGGCGCCGGCCCGTGGGCTGTCTCGCCCTCCTCCCCCACCCGGCCCGGGGAGGACGGTCTCTCCGTTGGCTTCCGGGCTCCTGGCACGTCCCGGAGCGCGTCAGTAAGGGGTGGTCCCTTCCCACTCCACCAGGTACTGGACCTTGCCCTCGGGCGTGACCCTCCTGGCCAACACCTGGTACTTCTCCCCGCAGGCTAGCCGCCCGGCCGCGCCGAAGTAGTTGGTGATGGAAGACTTGAGGTGCGACAAGGACGAGTCATCCTCACTGATGCTCTCGAAGGTGTGGCTGTCGATGCCTGCGTCCGGCCGCTCGGGGCCCGAAGCCCCCTCGGCACTGCTGTCTGAGGCGCAGCGCCCACCCAGCTCGGCCGCCCGCCGCTTGGCCCGCAGTGGCGTGTACGCTTTGGCCGCCAGCTTCCTCTTGCGGCTGCCCACCGTCCGTCTACGTCGGCATGGGGAGAGGAAGACGACGGGAAGGGGCTGGAGTCACCCCGACGAGCCCCCGCCCCGAGCGCCCCCTGGACCCCAGGCACGGGGCCGGGGCGGGGGCCGGACTATCTCCCCGGGCCTTCGCCGCAGGCCCGCGGGGGAGCGGCGAGTCCGGAATTCCAACCCGGGGCTGCCCCCCGCTAAAGCACGCCTCGTCCCTTCCCCGGACTCTCCCCGGACGCGTCTGCAGCTAGGAGCCCAGTGGTGTGCGGCGGGGGGGGGGGTGAGCGACACACTAACGGACCTCGTCCCCAGAGCCTGGACTGGAGAAAGGCGGACGTGTGTGTGCAACACGCTCACAGGGACAGAGAGCTGGTGGAGAGACGGACACACACAAAAGAAGAGGTGCATGTCCACAGGTGCTTCGAAAGAGGAAGCAAGTCCCGAAGGGCTCGGAGAACCAAAGAAACGGGAAGAACCAAATACAAATACAAGGTGATGGCCAGAGACGTCCGCGGACGCACAGACGCCAGGACACGAGTGTCCCAGAACGCAGGGGCAGGGGCCTCCTGCGCCGCTGAGGACCGACTCCTGCCAAACAGACTGTAGCCTTGCCCAGGTCCCCCGGCGTTTCTGTCCCCTCCCAGAACCCCCACCCTGCACGATGCCATGTCCCCCTCCATCAGGCTTCTAAATCAATGGCTCTTTTCCTTAGTGACCCGGAAGACAGACCCCAGACGTAGACAGCCAAGAAGCAGGGCACCCTGTGCTCAGAGGCAGACACATGCAAAGCCATGGCCCACAGAGGCCAAGGACCCTAGCACGGAAACTGCCCGGTGACAAGTGTCATGTCACCTGCCACCGGGGCAGAACAACCCGAGTGGCCATATGCAGCCCTGCCTGAACCCCAGGACTCAGGACCAGATGGGCCCAGACCCGGCCTCCCAAGCGGAGAGGGCCAGGTCCCCGCACTCGACGAGGCACAGCGGGAGGGAGCGGGACTGCAGAGAAGGACAGGAGCCGCGTCCATCCTGCAGGAACCTCACCTGGAGTCGTAGGAGAGGCTGGTGGAGGCCGAGCCGGAGGTGCTGGCGGCGTCAGTGGAGTCCACATCTGAGAAGAAGGTCTGGCCTGAGCTGGCACTGCGAGGGAGGAGAGGGTGAGCCTGCCGCTGGCCCTCCGCACCCCTGTGGAGCTCTCCAGTCTTGCCGCCGCCCCCCGCCGTGCGTCTGCCTGTCCATCTACCCTGCCAGCCCTCCGAGTCCAAGGAGTCGTGGGACACCAGAGAAAGCCTTCCCTCAGCCCGGTCCCCGGTGTGACACGAGCCCTGAGGAGCCTGGCCCCCGACACCTGGCTGCTCCACAGACGCGAAGGGCCTGCATTTCCAGCCTCTGTTTCCATCTCCTACCAGCCAGGCAGACGCGGGCGAGGAGGTTCAGAGAGGCTGAAGGGCTCTGCTGAGGCTGCACAGTAAGGAACCGCCGGGTGGGGGCTGGAGCCCACGCCCGTCTGGCCAAAGCGCTTCCACTCCTCCAGGAAGCGCTAAATGACCTTTCGTCCCTTCGGAACCAAAACAGGGGACAGTGCAGTCCCTCCCCTGAGGTGCAGCAAGCACGAGGGGCTGTGGGACTACACAGGAGCCACCGACGCAGCCTGGGGAGCGGCAGGGAAGGCTCCCCGGCGGAACAGGGATGCGGGAAACCGAAGCAATTCTGGAGATGCGACTGGGAGCAGCAGGAGAGGGGCTGGAGAGGACTGCGGGGCCCAGGGGAGGCGGCCTGCGACCCTGCTCTGGGGAGCGTCCCGGGGAGTCCTGGTGCCTTCTGGCGGGGGCGGGGGCGGGGGGGGGTGGAAGCCCCAGCATAACGCAGTAAGGACCCTTTCAACCGGAATGACCCCGAGGGAGCTTCCACTCCCTGAAAGGCTCTCTGCTTTGCCCCTTCCAGAGCCTTCCTTCATGGCTGGGGAAGGGAGGTCCCACTGCTTGCTTCCACCCCATGCTTCAGGGCAGCCCTCTGCTACCCCTCACGGCTACCTTTTTAAGCTCTGAATTTCATCCAGCGAGAAGTCGAATATGCTGGCCAGGTGGTGGTTGGTGCTCCAGGCTGAGGTAAAGTCGCTCTGTGGACACAGGAAGGAGAGGGACAAGGGTCAGTGAGCATCAGAGCCGCCTCCACAGCACCCTCTCTCCGCCGAGGGCCACACAGGCTCTCCGATGACTGGGCCTCCCGAGGGCAAGGCCGGCCACTCGCTCTTTCATCCCAGGCTGAGCAGGGAGCCGGATCACCCCGGTTCGAGCCCCGACTCCGTCTCTAGCTGACTGCACGACCTCCCATCTCTGGGCCTCAGTCACCCGAACTGCCCAAGGTGGACAGAAGAGCCGCCGGGCTTCCCTGCTCAAGGGGTTGGGACGCACAGCGGAGTGAGAGGCTGCCAACACGCGCCTTGCACGCCGTCCGCTGTGGGGGGGCGTGAGGACCGCTAGCGTCCCTGCGCACGCGGAGGGCTGCGGCCCCGACGCCCGGCCACTAAGGCAGGAGTGCCCCGGGCACCTGTTCCAGGCGGGCCTCGGCCACTGGCTGACGTGTGACCTCAGGAGAGTCGCTGGCCCTTCCTGGTCCGCAGTGACCCCACGGGGCTGTGGGGGCAAGGACATTACCTCCCCTGCCCCGCCCCCCGCCTTGGCTTCTGGGGAGAACGTGGGGAGATAGGAGAGCGGTCTTGCAGTGTGTGGCCTTTGCTAGTTTCACTTTAGGGGGAAGTGGCTTCTCCTTTAAGGGATGTGGGAGAGTGTCCCCCGGGCCTGGGGGGCTCAGTTCCCTGCACAGAAATCCCTAATATGGGCCGACCCTGTGTGTGAATGTGGAGAGCAAGAAAACAAGAAACTAACACTGGGAATAGCATCTTCCAGCAAAAACTTTGATCTTTTTCTTCTATAAACTCGCCTTTTCTGCTGCTGGAATTCGTGAGGCAACAAACTGTGGAGACAGAAAGGGGAGAGGGGGCCGGGTCAGAGCCTGAAGGCCCAGAGGGAGGAGGGACAGGGCTGGAGACACCCCAGTGTGGGGGGTGGGGGTGGGGACAGGCACTCCTTCCAGGCAGTGGGTGTGGGAGGACGTGGGGGGGTATGTGGGCAGAAGAGAGAGAAGGCTGCTCTGTCCCCGACGCCCAGGACAAGGGGCTCAGCTCAGCCAGGAGAGCCAGGGACCTCTTACATGCTCTCACTTCCCCTTCCCTCTCTGCCTAAGCCCTAACCCGGCAAGACTGGGCCTCATGACCCAGCTTTCCCTCCAAGAAGGCAACAGGAGCGACAGTGGAGGGAGCCCACGGTGTGGGACCGAGGCCCAGCTAGGTTGCTAACTAGCCCTCTCCAGGGCCTCCAGCAGGGCCTCTTGGGTGGGGGTCTTCCCTGCTTGCTTGGATGCCACTGTCCTCTCTGGGCCCACCGCACTGCCCATCAGCTGGGGCTGGAGCTGGGAGTAGCAGAGACCCCGAGCTCGGTCCCCAGGCACTGACCCAGGCTTGCTCTTTCCTCTCTTACGCAGCTCAGAGGCGGCGCCGCTCTCGGTGGGCGCCAGGCCCTTGTCCGGCAGCAGCTTCCCTGGGGGGTTGGGGGGGACACGGATACGCAGACGGAAGATGCATTTCTTCTTCTTGATCTCCTTGCCGCAGAGGAACCTGGGGGGTGGGCCGGGGAAGGAGAAAGCTCTGAAGTCTGTCGGTCCATCATCCTCCTGGTCAGGAGAGTCAAGCATTAAAATGACCCTCTCTGCCTCCCTGGACCTAGAGCTACAATCCAGGCCTGCCAGTGGAGACGCTGACTCCTCAAGCCCCGTAGGACCAGGGGTCCCAGGTGGTGGCTGGGATGTGGCTGAGGGTTCCTCCCTGTCCTTCCTCTTGCATGTATATGGTTCCTGGTGCTCTTCTCCCTTTTCTTCTCTGCCTCCAACAGCCCCAAGGTCACTTCCTACAGGAAGGCCTCCTCCAGCTCCCAGTGGAACTGCTATGGCCAAGACACCGGATTCTATACCGTTCTGTTTTCTGGTCTCCCCAACGAGACTGAAAACATCTCCAGGCGCCTCCCTCCTTCCAACACTGGCTGAGCTGCCGTGAGCTGAGGAGGTGACTCAGACAGTCCACAGTCCTCCCTGTGGAGACTGTCCACAGGGAGGGCGGGAGGCCCCACTCCTTAAGACTAGGACTGTGTCTGGGCCCCAAACCATGAGAAGGTGGCAGACAGAGTGGATAATTCTGTCTAGAGATGTCTGGAGAGGTTTCACAGAAGCAGGGACCACGTCCTAGTCCTCACTGGGTCCTCAGTACGAACACAGGGCTGCCACAGAGTAGCACTTCAACAAACAGTCATCCGTGGAGCAAATGAGTGAAGGGGATGGAAGAGCATTCTAGTCAGCAGGAGGGTCTGAGCAAAAAGCCCTGAGTGAGAGAGCGATGGGTTTCGAATGGCCGACACCCAGAATAAATAAAGCAAAGAAAGGCTCAGTGGCAGGAGGCGTGGCCAGGGTTTGCTCAGGAGAGGCCTTGAATGCCGTGCTCAGGAGCCTGGGCGTTCCTCGCAACGGCAGCAAAGGGTGTGTCAGCCGCGTGTTCTGAGAAGGCCTCAGCAGTCTGGAGGGAAGACACGGGCCGAGGATGAGGTAGGCGGCTGCAGCCCAGCCGGGAGATGATGAATTGATCCGTCAGGGCCTGGCCCAGAACCACCGATGGCTAGAGCAGGACGTGCCCTCAAAGATCAGGGGAGCAGCCTCCATGGAGCCAAGCCCAGGGCCCAAACGCATCAAGCTGCTGGAGTGGTCAGGGCGGAATCACAGAGGAGGTACTCCCTGAATCTTGAAGAACAGATAGGACTTATCCAGTCAAAGAGAAGGGGAGGGAGATCCAGGCTAGAGAGCAGTTTGAGCAAAGGCCATGAGGCAGAGAGATGCTTTATACCCAATCCCACTTGTCGGGGGCCCCACCCACTCCCTCCGGTCCCTGCACGCACCGGCTTTTGTAACTGTTCAGTGCATTGAGGAGATGTGGTCCTCGGTCCGTCACGGGGGTGCTGGTGAGCTGAGGGGGAGCAGCCAGCAGGAGAATCAGACCCAGGCACATGACCCCCGGCCCCTCCCTCCCCTTGGTCTCCGAGTGAGGATCCTGACTTCTTCTAGGATTCTAAATCTTTTCACCTCCCTGAGCTCACTTCTCCATCTGGAAATGCAGAGAGTTAACTCCTGGCCTAGATGGATCAAGAGGTTTAATGGGGCGCCAGGGTGGCTCAGTCAGTTAAATATCTGCCTTCAGCTCAGGACATGATCTCGGGGTTCTGGGATCAAGCCTCACGTTGGGCTCCCTGCTCAGAGGGGAGTCTGCTTCTCCTTCTGTCTCTACTCCTCCCCCCCCCACTCGCGCTCTCTCATGTGGATGCACTCTCTAATAAATAAAATCCTAAAAAAAAAGTTTAAGAATGTCCATGCCCTTGACCCAGTCATGACACACCATGGGCTCTATCATAGAAACGAAATGTGAAATACAAACAAAGCTTTAAGTACAAAAACCTTCCCTGTAGTGTCAGTCCTAATGACCGGGAAGTGTGCAAAGTGGGGAAGAGACTACCTGCCCAACAAGAAGGAACACAGTAAGGAAACCATGGTGGAAACCAACGTGGCCATTGAAAATGTTGATGAAAACTCTTTCGGAATATGGTAAAGTATTTATGATATAATGTAGACTGAAGAAAAAATGATTTAGAGTTTTATATACTACAGTAAACCAAGGAAAAACAAACATAGAAGAAAAGATGGAATACATTAGTAGCAGTTGTTTTTGTGCGGTGTGATGGAGGAATGTGGGTGACTTTTTTTTTAAAGATTTTATTTATTTATTTGACACACAGAGAGAAATTACAAGTAGGGAGAGAGGCAGAGAGAGAGAGAGAGAGAGAGAGGAGGAAGCAGGCTCCCTGCCAAGCAGAGAGCCCGATGTGGGGCTCGATCCCAGGACCTTGAGATCATGACCTGAGCCAAAGGCAGAGGCTTTAACCCACTGAGCCACCCAGATGCCCCTGGATGACTTTTTTTTTTAAGTGGGCTCCACACCCAGCGTGGAGCCCAACACAGGACCCAAACTCAAGTCCCTGAGATCAAGACCTGAGCTGAGATCAAGAGTCAGACACTTAACTGACTCAGCCACCAGGTGCCCCTGGACGATTTTTCTAAAGTGTACTTCCTTACACTTTTTAAACTTAACAATTTTCCTACAAGGAACATGTATATTCTTTTTATAAATCAGAAAAAAATTATTAAAAATACTAGCTCTACCTATCTTGTAAGGCTTTACAATATGTATTTTTTTAAAGGATTTATTTATCTGTTTTAGAGAAAGAGAGAGTACAGGCGTGCACACACACGGGGTGGGGGAGGGACGGGGGGAGAATGTGAAGCAGATTCCCTGCCGAGCCCAGAGCCTGATGTGGGGCTTGATTCCATGGCCCCAAAATCATGACCAGAGCTGAAACCAAGAATTAGCTGCTCAACTGACTGTGCCACCCAGGTGCCCCCACAATATTTATGTCTTATAAATTATCAAACACTATAAATGAAAATGTTATTATATGAAAAGCTTCTGCAAAGCATAAAAGTCATCTTTTTTTTTTTTTTTTTTGTAAATTCCCGTCTCATCAAAGAGATTTGGGGCAGTCAGTAGAGAAGATACCTCACTCTGGATTGGTGGAGAGGACTCTGATTTGGTTGTTACGGAAAAGGGGGCATGGCGCCACCGTGGGAGAGGTTGGTTCCAGTCTGGGCTCAGCTCCAAAGTGGCGCTGGCCACCAGCAAGTCACTCTCCACCTCTGACATCCTGAAAGTCTCTGGTTGGTTACTTTTCTCCCTGGGTCCCAGGCCCCGCCGGTCGATTTCTGCTATGCAGAGTGAGACCAGAAGGGGGCAGGCCCACTTCACTTTCCATTGTAACCAGGTCACCTGGAGCAGGTCAAACATCTCTGTAGAGAGCCCTGTTCCAGCCAGATCCACCCCTTGCTCCCTGCTGCTGAGTCAGTGAGACCCCAACCCGCCCGCTGGAAAAGCCTGGGTCAGGAAGCCCCTTGCAGGGCACAGGCTCAGAGGCTTCGACTCAGGGACATAGCAGCTAGGAGGCTCTGGGTCTTTCTCCCAGTCGACAGCCGTCACAGACAGGCGGTGCTGCTGAAGAGTGAGCCCTCAGATCCCCAGAGGCCCGTCCTGCACTGTGCGGCCTGGGGCAAACCGCTCCCCTCGGGAGCTTGGGACGCCCACTGCGGCGCGGCCTCCCGCCATCCTGCCAGCCCATGGTCCTGCATACCTTGCCAAGCTGCAAGAGCTCCCAGTGGTGGTTGACAAAGGCCAGGATCTCCTCAAAGTCAAAGTACTTCTTCTTGCTCTGCACCCCCAGGTTGTAGAGGGCCAGGTGAACCACATCCACCCTGGGCGAGGGGGCGAGTAGGTGGGGCTGGGGTAAGGTGGCACCTGCCTAGCGAGGGCTGGAAGCTCCTGGTCTGGGATGAAGGGCAGGGACAAGGCTGGGAGCTGGTGGCTGGAAATGGAATTGTGCCCGGAGGGAGGTGGGAGCGGAGCAGCTGGGAGGGGACCGGGGCGGCCCGGGTCAAGCCCCACCATCTCACCATCGCAGCGGCAGCCGCTCGATGTACTCCGGGCCTTGGTTACACACGGAGCAGAAGAACAGGTAGAACCTGGGAGCGGGCGGAGAGGGGCCAGTGGTGGGAGGGGCTGACACCCCACCCGAGCCCAGCCCCTCCCCCCGCACTCCCCACCTGCCTTCCCACAGTCAGTGCCCTCCCGGTCCCAAGGGCCAGTGGCCCTACGGGGGGTGGGGGTTAGGATGGGACAGGACAAAGATGACGAAATACCTCCCCACCCTTCCTTCCCCCACGCCGTTGCCCTGGAGTGTGGCCGAGTTCAGAGTGAGCTGAGCTAGGCTGAGCGGGAGCGGGCACATTCTTCCCCTCTTCCACACGCACCCACAGTCACAAACACGACACACCAACCAAGACACACTATCTGGGACAACACCCAGAAGCCTTCTGTTAGCTTAGCCCCATTTGTCAGAAGCCAGATCCATCATCCACCTCCCAGGGGCTCCTCGAGGAGCGAAGGTAGGGGTGTGGCGGGGCCTGCCTCCCTCCTCCTTCCCCAGACACTGCAAGTGACTGGGGCATAGGGGAGGTGAGACTTTGTCTAAGATCCCCCCCACAAGTGGGCGGCAACTGGGGCTGCGGCCTGGCATGTTCCTCTGCTGAGAAGGCCTCCCTCGCCCTGAGCTGCCTCTCCTAAACAGGGGCCCACCACCCGAGACCCCCGCGGGCACAGGGCCCAGCGGGCGAGCTGGAAGAGCCGCTGCGCCCGCTGCTCTCCCGCCCACCCCCACCCCCACCAGGCTGAGCCGGGCCAGCCGAGCACTTACCGGTCTCCGAACATCATGGGCTCATTGAGGCACTGGGTGCAGGCCTCGTGGAACCACTGCCGGCACCGGTGGCACTGCAGCATCCGCAGGTACCATCTGGAGAGCCAGAGGAGCCAGGGTCAGCCAGGCCCGCGCTCCCAGGCGGCCAGCGGCCTCAGCCGCCTCGCCCTACACCAACGCGCACTCCGCCGGGGAAAAGGAAGAGAACTCACAGTTACCGAGCCCCGAGCCTGCGCCGGGGCGGTCTGGGCATATGCGCTATCGTTTCATCGTGCCGTCCAGTAAAAGACGGGCCACCGTCCTAATTTTACGGGTGACTCTGAGCTTAAATGGCTGGCTCCAGGTCAGTCGGGACGCGAGTGGGGGATGGTGACTCAAATCCTGACCTCCCTCCCTTCAAAGCCTGTGCTCTTCATGCCACACTGGAGCCCCCACCTCTGCACTGCACCCCGGACACGGCTTCCCAAACACTAGCGAAATGGGAAGGTTTGCCCGGGCGACGTCGTGGGAGACCGATGGCCCCTGAAGGCTCCAAGGGCAGCCCCATGTCTGGCTTTTCTTACCCACTACTGCATCTGCCCTGTCATGGCCCTTCCACACTACTCACTGAGTGTGAAGGAAGAGCAAAGTGGTACTTCTTAGCGACAACTGATGAACTGTTCGCAGCGTGCCAGGTGAGGTCCCTGGACTGCATGGGTCAGAATCACCTGGGGTCTGGGTTAAACTATGAAGACCCCTCGGTCTACTCGAGACCTACTCAGTCTTTGGGGGAGCTCCTGGGAAATGCATTTTAACAATCACCCTGAGCAGCTCTGTCCAGTAAGCACTGAGAGCCACTGTCTCAATTCTGTAAAGGTCTCCTTAAGCATTTCTCCCTTTTATCCCAAAGACGTTCCCACACCCAGGGAAGTTGACGCCACCAAGGTTGTTAATCCCACTTGAGAGATGAAGTACTTCAAGTGATTTTCCCAAATTACCCAGCTAGGCTGGGTGAACCCAGCCTCCAGACCCCTACTACTTGTTAACAGAGCTTGGGGCTAAGATTCAGGACTTCAGTGCATCCTGTAGGCTGTGTCCTGAGGGCACAGACCCCATCTCTCACTTCTGTGGTTCCTGCCACAATGTCTGGTGACGTCAGTCCAAGGGCGCCGGCTCAATCATCCATGGCTACATGGAGACCCAGCCTGGTCAGGAAGAATCAGACTCCTGTGCTATAGCTGGGACAAGAATCCCCTCCACAGCATGCCTGACACATGACCCCCAACCCCTGCTTGCACACCTCCAAAGGAAAATACCTTAATATCTCACCAGCAGCCTGTCTCATTGACTCTGACAATGGAAAGGTTTATCTTCAATTCTTGCCCCAACAGTAAGTGACAGCTCACGTTTATTAAGTGCTGACCAAGTGCCGGGCACCGGGTGAGACTTTATGAGAATTATCTAATCGCTACTCTGCTCACAATCCCATATAATGGGAACACTATGATGAGAACTGCGCTCAGGGGCTGCGAAGATCTGGACACTCGCATCAATACCTCCTACCCCTCCCGGGGGCTGCAGTCTGAGAGCGCAAGCCCGGCAGCCTGGAGCCCCGCCCCCGCCGCAGGTCCCCACCCCT
>LNAC01000009.1:9059902-9082406 GCA_002007465.1 Ailurus styani | reverse complement strand
CCCCCCCCCCCCGCGGCTGGGGCAGTAGTGCATCACGGGTGTGGTCAGCAGGCATCCCCATCCCATGCTCACTGTCAAGTTGCCCACAGTTGGCCCCTTTGCCTCCCAGCCTGGGGGTATGATCTCTCCAGCTGGCTGGCTCTGCCTTTAGCGTGCATGGGCAGAGCTGATGGGAGGAAGGGCTTACCTGTGGGTCTGAAAGGCCAGCTCCACTGATTACTGGCTGTAGGACCCTGAGTTTCCTCATCTGAATAGAGTTGCTGTGAAGATTAGAGTTAATACTTGTACAGCTCCTGGCATCCAGTGGGTGTGCTGTGATTATTGTAGTTTCAAGAAATTACATATTCATTGAGGGCATCCTCACGGGGGTGGGGGGGTGGGGACTAGAGTGGGAGCTAGGCAGCCCACAGTCTCAAGGGGGAATCCGGTGCGGGGACAAGCCACGACAACACACACGTACACATATGAGGGGCGTGGTGCAGTGATCTAGATTGTGGAATTGGGAGAGTCCTGACTTCAAGTCCGGCTCTGCCTCTGGGCCCCTGTGGGATCTTGGGTAAGCTGGTCTCCCTTTAGGCCACGTTTTCTCATCTGTCCAAAGGCCTTAGGAACACTACCCCATCTCACGGGCGGTTGCCTAGATGAGGTTAAAATCAGATTATGAATGAAGACTCAAGTAGCATGATGAAGAAGCAGATACTTTTGTAGAGGAAAAAGTGGTATGCAAAGTGAGGAGTTGTTAAAGCACTACACAGCCAGAAATAAGAAATGCCACCGGAAGGATAGAGAGCATCACCAGTGATTGGTCAGAGGCAGCTCTGACTCTGAATTGAGAAGAGAGTATAAATATCTTGGGAAAGGTGGCATGTGGGTAGAATCTGGAAATAGGTAGCTGAGCCTTCCCGGTGGAGAGAATGGTATGTGCAGGAAGCCTGGGACAGAGCAGGCTGTGTCGATGGGGCTGGAGTTCAGGAGTGAGGAGGGAAGCCGTGGAAGGTGAGCTTGGAAGAGAAGGTGGAGCTGACTTTGGGGCTGAGCTCGATTCACAGTCCACAGACGAACCAGGGCCACTGGGCAAGGGGACCAGCTAAGCTGCGCATCTTCTAGAGAGAGCTGAGGGAAGTGCCATGATCTGGATTTGCTTTGGGATCTGGCAGGAGCGGCTTGAAAGTGGGGACAAACAAGACAAAGACAATCCAATTGCAAATAAAATAAAATAAAATAAAGTAAAATAAAAATAAACGGTTAAGGATAGCAATGGGCAATTCACAAAAAGAGGAAATCTAAATGGCCAAAAATATGAAAAGCAGTTAAGCCTCACTGGCCATGTGAGACATGCAAACGAAAAGAGCCGAGCTACCTCATTTCACATCCACCGGACAGGCAGAGTGAGAAGTCTGTCAACGTGGGGCGAGGGGTGGGGTGCTGAGCACGTGGCACGCTTGGAACCCCCATCCACCACTGATGGGGGTGTAAGGGGCTCCAGCCACACGGGTCAAGTGTTGACAATCTTTAATGAAGTCTAGGATGCCCATATCTGCCGTGCACTGACTCCATTCCACTTACTCTGCCCATAATGCTGAAACATAGACCTTAATTCGTTGTCCATCCACAGCCGCCCAGATAAACCACGATCTGTTCACACAATGGAACAGACTGGGTGTAAAAATAAACCAAGGCTATAAGCTTCAACACAGATGCTTTCTAGAAGGAAAAGAAAAAAAAACAGCATCAAGTTGTGGAATAGGTAGTGTCCCATAAAAAAAAGTATTTAAAAATACTCTGGGGCACCTTGGGTGGCTCAGTCGTTAAGTGTCTGCCTTTGGCTCAGGTCATGATCTCGGGGTCCTGGGGTCGAGCCCCGCATTGGGCTCCCTGCTCAGCGGGAAGCCTGCTTCTCCCTCTCCCACTCCCTCTGCTTGTGTTCCCTCTCTTGCTGTGTCTCTCTCTGTCAAATAAATAAAATCTTAAAAAAATACTCTTTAAAAAAAGTATTTAAAAATGCTCAAGACTCATATATATATATATATATATATACACATACATATATATATATATATTTTAGGGACACAGGTACAAAAAGTGTTAAAATGTGTGCAGGAAATCGAAGACACTGAATTTACACTAGCGGTTACCTCTGGAAGGGAGGGTTGGGAATGAGATCAGAAAGAGACACACAGAGGATTTAATTCTAACTGAGGTGATTTATTTCTTAGGAAATTAAAAATATCTGAAGGGAAGACAGCAGACATTTGACAGAATTGGGTGGCCAGTTCATAGCTGTTCTCTGCTGTCCTTCCCCTTCTTGAGGCCAAAACTTTCCCCCTGTTTTTTGTGTGTTTAAAATATTTGGAAATTTCCTTCATTTGTTTTTAGTGATTTCTACTCCCAACATGGGACTCGAACTCAGGACCCTGAGATCATTGTATACTCTTCCAACTGAGCCAGCCAGGCACCCCTGAAATATTGGGTAATTTTAAAGACCTTGTTAAGAGTGCGGTAGAGGAGGTTGGTAATTGCTCTAGTTGTCACGTATGTGGGGCCATCACGGTTACCATGTCCTAACATGTCTGTCACGGAGGCCTACCAGAGTTTGGGGACCATGGCATGGCAGCCTCCAGATCCGTTTGCAGAGGAGAGAATGGAGGCCGGGTGATGTGATTTGTTCAGGATCACGCACAAGAAGGTCCCCTTCCCCTCAGCTGTGTCTCTGCACCTGCCCGTTAAGGGAGACCACGAAAGGCTCAAGAAATTCCCAGGGGAGCTCACCCTCCTTGCGGTGTTCATCCTTCTCTGTGCACTGCGCTGTTCTAGTTTTTTCTTCTGCTTAAGGACAACTTGGAAAATAGGGAAAAGCATAGGGAGAAGATAAAAGTCACTGTGATTTTCACGGTCTTTTCAGCTTTATTGAAATATACGTAGTTCCTGCACCATAAATTCACCTGCTTTCAAAGTACGGCACTAACTTATTTTGAGAGAACATAATTTTGTTCCGGAAATATTTTTCAAGTGCCCTACAAAGAAGACTTCTTTTCACAAATACGGATAATTATTGTTGTAATACAATTTTGGAAAACAGCTATGATAAAGTTATTTTTACCCTTGAAGCCAGGTGGCCAGCTAGGTGCAACTGTGTTTCATTGCCCAAATTTGGGGGTTAGTTAATAACGTCCCTGGCATGGAGGTGCCAAGAGTTTTCAGATTATAGTAGAAAGCATGATTGTTAACAGCATTTAAAAATGAAAAACAACAATGACAACGATACTTGACAAGGTCAGACTGTGACCTGTTGAAGTACTTGTGGTCTTGGTTAGCTGCCAAGCCATAAACACCTTTATCTGTGGCTTCTGTGGGGAAATGAGAGAAGGCAAGGGTCTGCCCCCTCTTCGAGCCCAGGAGGGGGAAAAAAAGACCTCACTGAGACACAGGAGACCCTGCTGGCCCTCCCCCCAGGCTTGCTGTGGGACCGTAGGTGGGTCCCTTCCCTCCTCTGAAATCTAGTCTCCCCATCTGAATAAAGTGGTGCTTTACCCACATTTCAACGGTCTGGAGCCATTTAGGGAAATGTGGTGTGGGAGAAGCTGACAGGTGGGGTTGGAGGGACAGACCCATCAACATTAAGAAAGGGGTTAAGACAAGGAGTGGTGGCCCTGAGCAAATAAGAGGCCCTGGGGGTCTCTAAGGCCCCTCTGACAACATTGTCATTCTATGAACTGAATGGAAGCTTGGTTTCTCCCTCTCTGGGTGGCCTCAAATAAGTCACTTCCTCATCTGGGCTTTGGACTTACTCACTGGTTAAGGCATAAGGTTTAGAATGAGTAGTTCTCTTTCTCCACAAAGGCTCTTGTATAAAGATTTGACCCCCAAACACTGCTTTTTCATAGGATAGTTATTTTGTCTTCTCTTTTGTATGAATTAGGTCCACATAAAACATGCAATCAGAACTTTGATATGAGAAAAATAACATGATTATAAAATATAGTATCGATAGACAGACAGACAGAATTCAAGCCCAAAGCAAGGGCACTGAATATTTAGTCCATCTATGCCATTCTATAGTAGATGCTTCCAGAGAGGATTATAGATAACTTTCATGCCACTCTGCTTCCTTTGCTTTATAGTAGGATATTCATGACAATCACCAACATGGATGGAGTCTATGCCACACGCCAGGCACGGCCCTGGGGTTCACATGAGCTATCATTACTCTATTTCACTCATGAGGAAAACAGTAAACTTGGCAGAGGTGAGCCACGAACCCAGCTAGTCTCGCTACAGAGCCTTTAACCCCCCATGTCCTTTGTCTCTCGTAGGGGCTTGTGCACTTTAAGACACCCTAAATCTATCACACAATATTTCATCTTATGATAATACTTTATATATGAATAGCACTTTGTAGTTTGCCCAGGGGACCCTCACAACTCTCACTCCATCCCCAAAGCCACTATACGAGAAGAGCAAGGTGGGCATTATGATTGTCCCTTTTCACAAGTGATGAATCTGAGGTTGAGGTTAAGTGACATGTCCACAGCCATGTAGCTAGAACATGTTAGATACCAGCCTCAGGGAGCAGGGAGTCACAACAGCTGGAGAAGACCTTCCAAGACAGGTCTCCCACTCCTCATCTGGGGAAATTGGTGCCTGGAGAGCAGGTAAGACTTGCTCAAGTTCATCCAGGAAAGAGTTGTTCAAGGTCAAGCAGTCAATCAGCAGATGAGCCATCCTGTGGTCCAGGCTTCTGCCTCCTTGCCCAGAGATTTATGTCACGTTGTTTTTGTCAGATCTCCGGCAGTTCTCGAGTTTCTCTATTGCCAAAACTTGTTTAACAGCCCTTCTGGTTGAGTGTTCCGTGATATGTGAAATTCTCATGAATTTCGGAGGGAGTCTGCCTGGGTGGAGGGAGCATCTACATGACCTTTCAGCCCAGAGAGCCTGGATTCCGCCACCAGAATTCTACAGCTATTTCAAGATAATTCTCACTCTTTCGCTGCCCTCAGATGAAACTCTCAAGTCTGGTTGCTGTCTTTGGTCTGTCTTGCTCCCTGATCTTTGGGCCTAAAGTGAGGCAGTAGTTCCAACAAGTTTAGGTAGGCCCACTCAGCTCTGCGTCTTACACCAGCTTCTTCCAAGATTGCAGTTTGAAGTCCCATAGGCCTCCCGCCACGGAGGAGAGGAGATATCTGGGCTGGAGCTTCATGGAGGCAGCTTGTGTGGGAGCCGCCCTAGGTGGGAGGCTGTGAGCTCAAGAGCTCTTCATCCCAGATGTAGCTCAGGTTGTTCATGTCTGGACCTCACCTGTGATGCTTGGGCAGGCCCAGAGTAGGTGGGGGCGGTTACAAGAGAAGCTGAGAGGGGGTCCAGAGCAGTGGGCACTCGGGAAGGAGGAGCTCTTGGGACTTAGCAGGAGGCACGCCTCTGGGATGGCCCTACTGCGGCGGTTAATTTCATGCATCCACCTGGCTGGGCCCGAGCTCTCAAGTATTTGGTCCAACACTGATTTAGGTGTGGCTGAGGACGTATGCGGTGGATGTGGTTACCATCTGCAGTAAGTTGATGTAAATGAAGATCACCCCTGGTAGCGTGGGTGGGCCTTATCTGATCAGTTAGAGGCCTTAAAAGCAAAACTTGGGGTTTCCTGGGGAAGAAGAAATGCTTCTTCAGGACTGTGGCACCAACTCCTGCCTGTTGCCAGCCCGCCAGCCTGGCCTGTGGACTTGAGACTTGGCAGTCCCACAACCCTGAGAGCCAATTTCTTAAAATAAAGATATCTCTAAATGAATGAATGAATGAATGAATGAATGACATTATATATATATATATATATATATATATATATGATTACAGATTACTGATTACTGATCAGGCCCTGATGGGCTCCTCTCCTGAGCCCCTGACGATACATATGTAGGTCCCTCCCCCATTCCTTACCCTTGGGCACTCTGTCTATCTGTCCATATCCCCTAGTCCATCCCTCCTTCTGCAGACCATACCCCTGGGGTTTACTTCAGCCTGCTTCTCCGCACTCGTGGCCATGAAGGGACCAGAAGGACCCAGACACAAATGGGGTTCTAGAGGATCAAGTTTGGAGGCCCCTGGAAGAGCGGAGAGGCCTGGAACTGTGTGGCGAGACCGAACAGATTATTTCTGAGTGTTCAGGATGCAGGCAGGAGCCTGGACAACTGGGTCTGTTGGCTAGGATATTTCTTTGGTGTTGGCAACAGGGCCATGTCAACATTTTCAGGGCACTTCCATTTCAAAAAATGGTTTTCCTGGTAAGAATCTCCCGGGCCAGTGCCCACAGCACCACGAAGGTGGCTATTTCCTGCTAGCTCAGTGAATGGGAGGAGGACCTATGACCTTGTATCAGTCGGGATTCTTGGTTACAAGTCACCGGACCGTCTCTGGCCATCTTCAGTGAGGAGGGACTTGTGGGAAGACAGCAAGGGCTCACAGAACCAACAACAGGCTGGAGAACAGGCTTGAGCAAAGGGCAGAGCCCAGGGAGCCATGGGAACCCTGCCAATGGAAGGCTCCAGGCACAGTGTGATCCAGGGGCTTCTACTGAGGGTGAATTTTAGCTGCAAGGGTCCCCTCGCCACTCACTCAACAGTCAGCTTAAGGAACAAGGACCTGATTGGCTGAGGTGGTATTTCACACATGCCTATTCTCTATCCAGGCGGGAGATGATGCTGGCGGAGAATTTGGCTTCACTACGTTTTCATAGTAATGGTGACTATGGGAAATGAATGCTAGTTTTTTTTTCCTTCCTTACAATGGGGAATTCCCCCCAAAAGGAAACCAGGGTTCTAGGTGGCGGTGGATACCAGACAGATTACAAGTAACAGCTAAACCTTTGTGCTATTGTCTTACTTAAGCCAGTAACAGACAGTGTTGCTTAAAAATCAGCAAGGTAGAGTGGATAGACCTTAGATGTGAACTTGGATGACCTACGATCACGTTCTACCACTGACTATCATCACGATGCTGGGCAAGGTATCTAACCTCCAAGAGCCTCGATTTCCTCCTCTGAAAAGTGGGGAGAATAACAGCACAAACAGCTCACAAAACTGCATGTGTAAACATTTTGTAAAATATTTTGAGCTCTAGAGGACGGCGGGGATGGAGCAAACACGCCTGAGGCATCTTTTCATCTTGGTGCTCAGTTCACAGCCTGGCACCTAGTAAATGCCCAGTAAGTGTTTGTTGAGTGAATGGATAAACAAGCCATCAAGCAGTTTTCATCCACATCCTAACTTGATCATCAGCTTTGCAGAAAAAAAAGGCAGATGTTATTGGACTCTGAAGTGGATTTCATGAGCTGAGGCTTCACAAATGAGACTATATATATATGGAATTACATATGTATATTATATATATATGGAATTACATATGTATATTATATATATGGAATTACATATGTATATTATATATATATGGAATTACATATGTATATTATACATATACACACACATATATATTTTAAACAACCCCTTTGACATTTTCATTTTAATATGTGAAACCTGGCTACTTGATTCAAGGAGAGTTTATGGGAAGAAGCTTCCAACTGGCTGTGGGGCAACCCATAAAAACCTACTGAACACTGACCAGTTAGAAATGAGGGACTGTTGGGGGGAAAGAGATCAGTGACGCCATAAACCCTGGTGAGGCCCACAGCATTTCAATAATTAGCTCTCTGGGCAAGAGGATGCATTCTTCATTCCTTCCCGGTTCCTAGTCAAAGGATGGGGCCCAGAATCTCTTAAAGAGAAACCACAGCTTTCAAATAACAGACAGATGAACATGTCTTTAACAGAGGCAGGCTGTGTGATTCAAAGGGTTTCCAAGGGTGTGGGGGAGGGAAGGGTTTTCAAGAGCCTTAACTGCAGTGGCTGTCATCAAAATGCCCCCACCTCTCCTTCCCTGGCAGCTTTCTAAATTTTACCCCCCACCACCCAACTCAAGTCTGACCTCCTCCAGGAAGCCCTCCTTGGTAACTCCAGCTCATCATGGGTTTTTCAGCCATATGACTCCTTGCCTTAAAACCCTCCAAAGGTGCCTCTTAGCTTCAGGGTCAAGTTCAATCGCCTTGCGATTTGGCCTTTCCCCGCCTCTCTGGCCTCCTATGCTCCCCACCCCCAGCCTTGATCCAGCCCTGCCAGACAACCTTCAGCTCCACCCCGTTTCCCCTCCACTCGGGCCTCAGAGTCTTGGACGGTACCCTTGCTTTGGCTGGGATTTCCCTTCCCTTTCTTTATGCGGCTGGATGGTATTTACTCCCCAGACTTAGCCCAGGCCTCTCCTCCACAGGACGGGGGAGATGGCTTGAGCCTCCCAGGCTGGGTTAGGTGCCCCCCATGTGGCTTCCTTCAGAGCACTCACCACACTTACTGTAAAGTCCACTCCTTTTCTGGGACCTTTGCTCACCTCTGCGTCTCTACAGTCCATACCAGATCCGGCTCAAAGAAGGTGCTGGGTTTTGCGTCCTGCTCCTCGCTCCTTGGAGCCTGCTGGGATCACCTCGGGAGCTTTAAAATGCAGACCCCTGTGTTCTCATCCTCACAGGTTCTAATTGGTCGGTGGGGGGGGCGGTTGGTGGCCTAGGCATGGGTTTGGGGCACATGGGTTGAAAATTTCCCCGGGTGGTTCTAATGTGCAGCCAAGGTTGAACAGCTCTATGGTTTATATAGCACTTGACTCAGGACTTCCCCAGCAACTCAGAGGAGTTGCCCTCTGGGCACCTCTGGCGGACATAACCTTGAACTCCCAGCCCCATTGTACTTGCTGCAAAGTTGTGTTGAAAGAGGCACCACGCCTCCTCTTACCTGGATCAGCGGTGCTGAGTAGCTATACGCCCCGCCCCATGGCCCCCCTGCCCCCCAGGCCAATGAGGAGGGAGCACCTGCGTCACAGTACCTGTGAGAAGGATGACTATCTGAGCCCCACCCCAAATCCAAGGAGCCCATCAAGGACCCACAGTGGGAAGAAGTTACCAGTGATTCTGAGGCCACACCTGTGCGCCACGTCACGGGGCTGCAAGCTCCCCGAGGCTTACAAAGCCAGGCATGGAAGTGAAAAACATAAAGGGCCTTGAGGGAACCATGAGGGAGTGGGGGCGGGATTGGAAAACTGCTCAGCCCTAGCCAGTCCTTGTCCTTTGGAAAGGTGGGCCCCATGTTGTCAAATCCCTCCCTTTCTTAACAAAAAAAAAAAATCTGGATTTTTCTGTGAACTCTAACTATTTAAACTTGACAACTAATTCAATACAACTCTTTAAAGTTTTTATTTAAATTCAAGTCAGTTAACATACAGAGTCATATTAGTTTCAGGTGCACACTACAGTGATTGAACACATCCCTGCAACACCCGGTGCTCACACAACTAGCACACTCCTTAATCCCCATCACCTGTCCCTCTCCCCCCAACCCCCAACCACCAGCTCGTAATCATTAGTTCGTTCTCTATAGTTAAGAGTCTGTTTCTTGGGCGCCTGGGTGGCTCAGTGGGTTAAAGCCTCTGCTTTCGGCTCAGGTCATGATCTCAGGGTCCTGGGATCGAGGCCCGCATCGGGCTCTCTGCTCAGCAGGGAGCCTGCTTCCTCCTCTCCCTGTCTCTCTGCCTGCCTCTCTGCCTACTTGTAATCTCTCTCTCTGTGTCAAATAAATAAATAAAAAAATCTTTAAAAAAAAAAAAAAAAAGAGTCTGTTTCTTGGCTTCTCTCTCTCTTTTCTCCCTTTGCTTGTTTGTTTCTTAAATTCTATATAGCAGTGAAATCATATGGCATTTGTCTTTCTCTGGCTGATTTATTTTGCTTAGCATAATATTCTCTAGCTCCAACCATGTCATTGCAAATGGCAGGATTTCGTTCCTTTTGATGGCTGAGTCATCTTCCATTGTATGTCTGTACCAATGCTTCTTTATCCGTTCATCGGGGGACAGTTGGGCTTTATCCATCATCTGTGGACACTGGGCTGTTTCCATATTTGCCTCTTGTAGATAATCCTGCTCTAAATATTGGGGTGCATGTGTCCCTTTGTAATTTAATCAATTTAAATATACCTTCTCAGGCCAAACAAAGCTCCCCTGAGGCCTGCATTTAGCTAGTGGACTGCCAGTTTGCCGTAAACGTCTCCTATAAACTCTGCATATAGATTAAGCCAGGGAGGCATGCTTGCCCTGTGTTGTCACCGTCTCTCCTCTGCACAGAAGCTGTGGGACTTGGGCCAGCACCGAGGGGCATCCAGGAAAGAGCCCTTGAGACCGGCACTGAAGTGCATCATGAGGGACAAGTGCTCTTTACATTTGATGGGACTCCCGTGCTTCTTGCCAGCTCAGCAGGAGAAGTCCTCTCTGGCCCTGGGGCCTAGGAGAGTCACGTTTCTCCTCCACAACTGGTTCCTGAACCCCGAACCTCGTGGGATTGGGTTTTGGCAGCTAGGAAAGCTCAGGGGATAATCTGGGGCCTGCCTCTGTAACATGGCCTTGAGGTCCTGCACGTTGCATGCTGCTTCATTCTTGGGTTCTTCTGACCTTCTCAGCTTTGGTTTTCTAGTTGTCCCTCATCACGTGACCACACCTGTACCGTTCAGTTTCTGTTTTCTGGAATAGGGCATGCTATAAATACATAAGCCCATACAAAGTAGTAAGTGCTCAAAAAAAAAAAAAAAAAAGAAAGCCTTGTTGAATAAGTGACTACTTGAATGATTCATCCTGCAGTCGAAACCAGAGCCCTGCCCAGAGCAGGTGTTCAGGAAATGAGGGCAGGATGATGGGGTGGAAATCGACAGTTTAGAGAAGGGAAGGCAATAGGCCTGTCATTTCCTAGCCACTGGGACCTTTGCCAAATTATTTAACCTCTCTTAACCTCCATTTCCCCAACTGTAAAATGGGGATAATCTCAGCCGGCTGGAGTCTGATGAAGCCACATGTACCCGCTGGGGAATAAAATGGAAATAAGCTCTGGGAAGCCCTCCTCGGCTCTGTGTCCCAGGTCTCTGCTTACTTCCCAGGGACCCCTGGTTACATCGCTGACAGCAGGTGGCTTCCTGTCTGAGTCTAGAGTCTAGAGTCTAGAGTCTACCTCTGCCCAACACTCTCCAGCATGCTCCGGTGCTGAAGACTCTGTCCTGCCCCTTTCATCACTCAGATCCGCAGCCCTCGTCCTGAACACCCCCTTTCTGGAAGCTGCTCACAGTGTCCCCAAGCTTTCCAGCTCCTTCCCTGCCCCTGCCTGCCTGGCTGGCCCCTCTCCTGGTGATCACGTGGGAGCAAATTCATCATGAACCGTCATTTGCTCTCATCGCTTCGTGGCTGCGCCCCCTCTGTAGGAAGTTTGTGTCCTGTGGTGTTCGGGGGAGTGCTTACAAAGGACTGAAGGTAGCACCCGAGGGGCTTTCCTCTGAGGATGGGACATCAGGTGGACAGTCAGGAGTGTAACCCCGTAATATCGTTACGAGTAAGGCGATTCCTCGTAGATCCTTGCCATGGGAAGTGGCCTCTGGGGAATGTAAAGTCGGCCTAAATGCTGAGAAGTGATCCTGAGGGGGCACTGTCGTTGTCCTGTAGGGCAGTTTCCCAGAGTGTGGTCCCCGACTGAAAGCATCACCATCGGCTGGGAATGTGGGGTAAATGCAAATTATCCAGCCACACCCCAGAACTACTGAGTCACAAAATCTGGGTGTGGGCCCAGCACTCTGTTCCAAGAAGCCCTCGGGGTGATCTGGAGGCACAGCCAGTTTGTAGACCAGTGGGGGAGCGGGGAAGGCAAAGCCCGGGTTCTAGCTCTGAGCCTGTCACCTCACCCGTGTCGGAGGGCTGATGCTTTCTACTGAGCGTGGCTGCGGGAAAATGACAAGAGTGTGGGAATCCCGCCTTGCACAAGGTTGGTGCTGAGCTAATCCCCTCCATGTGCGGGTTTGGCTGCCACCTGCTGCTGTTCTGTGATGGGCTGGGAGGCAGTCACAGACCCCAAGGCAAGGGCCCCAACAGGGAAGTTCCGGGAAACCGGATTAGAAAGGTTGGTTGGGCCCTAAATGCCAACGTTAGGATTTTTTATTTGAAATGTTTCTGTTAGTTTTCTACAACAGAGCTGCAGGATCCTTGTGATTCCAGAAGCCCTGGGGCCACCTGGCCCCTTCCCTATAGGCCAGCTCTACCCCACCCCAGCGCCCCCTCCCAGAGCAAGGGCAGCAGAGATCCGACACCGCGCCCCCTCCCGCCTCCCCTGCCTTGCTCCCCGGGGCTCGGCTCTCTTATCAGACCTCCCGGGCGGGCTGGGTGCCGGGAGAGGCTCCCGCTGCCTGGAGAGGGCCTGGGGAGGTCCTGGAACAGGCTCCAGGGGGAGCAGAACCGCGTGCTTGGAATGCAGGCGCCACTCAGTGCATTCCTCCTGGCCACGGGTGCAGGGCGGTGCCGCCGACCGGAGGGGACCGGAGGAGGGGCCTACCCTGGCCGGCAGCCCCGCGCTTCTCGGTGAGGCCCACGCCCGGGGCCTCCCTGCAGGAAGGCCCGTTTATTTGTGCTCGTTTGTTGCCTGTTTCCCTAACCGCCCTGTGGGCAGGGACGTTGACCACCGATTACTGAGACTAGCCCGGTGCCAGGAACGTAGTAGATGTTAGGAGGATTTGATGAGTGAACGCTTCATAAACAATGTATTGGGAGAAGGCTTTAGGAATTCTCCCCCCTTAAATAAACGCAGCACACAGTCCCCAGAGCGCTCACCTCCCTCCCACCAAACATGCCTGGGAAACTTCCCTGCGTCAGGACCTTATATGTGTGATCCCAGCCACCCCTCATACCCACACCGGGCAGGGACTTGGTTATCAGCTCCACCCCGGATGGCAGCTGGGCTCAGAGCCGGTAATGTGACTTTGGACAAGGACCTCGCAGGGACTGAAACCAGGTTAGAGGACTCCAGGTCCAATGCCCCGTCTGTCTGAGCCCCAGAGGGAGACAGGCCCTGCCAAAGCTTTATCCTGGCCTCCCGGGTCTTTCCTCGCTTGGATTCCAGAGTTACTGAAACTCATAAAGGAACTGACTCCTTAAGAAAACAAAGCACAGAAACTTCCAGCAAGCTTTTCAAAAACATCTTTTTTTTTCTTCCAGCTTCACTGATGTACAGTTGACACATGAAATTATCGGAGGCTTTTGAGCTTTCAAATTTAAGGGAGCGTGATTGCCTTAGAGAGGAGCCTGTGATTTTCATGTTGTGTTTATGTTACGGCTGTGAGAGCATGATGGCTTGATTAACAGGCTCTTTGGGCAGAAGACTTCCAGCAAAAATGAGGAATCCAAAAGGCATGTCTGTTACTACTATTATTTCACATTGTTCTGCGAATGTAAGCCACCACGGAAGATGTGGAGCAAGAAGGTGGTGCCAGAAAGACAGCACCATTTCTTAAGGACTCTGAAATTGGAGTTTATATCAAATATTTTATCTGATTCTCATAGCACCGCAACAAGCTAGGTAATTATTTTATGTACTAGTATTATTTTTGGTTTTTTACTTATAAGGGAATTAAAATTCACAGATCATAAGTCACTTGTTTGTGTTTATCCACCAAAGGGATATTGGCTCCAAAGTGTTCTTGCTGTTGGAAAGGAGACAAAATTATGCTGAGTTCAAGAGGATCTGTTTATCGCTCTTGAAATCCAAGAGAATTCACTGAAAAAGCTATTAGAATTAAGAAGAGATTCAGTTAAGTAACTGGATATGAAAGGTGGTCATAGTCCTGTATATCTGTATCATCGATCTACCCACAAAACCAACTAGAAAATATAATTTTAAAAGATCTCAGTTATGAAATACCTATGATGGAAATTAACAAGAAATCTGAAAAACCTAGAGGAAGAAAACTGCAAATCTTATTGAGAAACACAAAGATCGATTAAGGGAGGTCCCTTCATGTGATAGTCTTGGGGGAGAAGTGGATATTGTACACATGTCAACTTTTCTCAATGGGCACTGCAAGTTTAATGAGATTCCCACAGGAAATCTTTGAAATATTTAATCGTGTTTATTGTATCTGACAGAATTTTAGAAAATCAAAATATGTTGAAACATCAGTAATTTTTTAAAAAGAATAATTAGATCAGTGATGGGAAATATCATCTGTTATGGCACATTTTAGAATGTACTTTAAAGCTATAAAAATCAAAATAGAGTGGTAAGGATGTAAGAAATGGCAAAAGGATTTTCCAGAAAAACACAATGAGCCCAGAAACGGTCCTTATCATCTATATGCTTCAGGGTATGATAGTAAAGATGGCAACCCAGACGACCAGGTCAAGAAGGGATGGTTCAAGGGGAAGGCTAGGGTGATTGGCCAACCATCTGGAAAAAAATTCAGTGAGAGCCTTTGCCTCTCACTACATACAAAATAAATTTCTGATGGAGGAAACAGTCCATAAAAATTAAAAGAAAATCTAAATGATGACTATTCCACTCTGTTTTTATATTTTACCCTTTGATTTTAGGGTAATTTAGGACTCAGGTGAAGTTGTAAAAAGAGTCCACAATCCTTGTGTCCCCCATCACCTGCTCTCTCTGATGATAGCCTCTTATGTAACATAGTGCATTTTCCAAAACCAAGAAATTGAAATTGGTACAATACTATTAACAAACTACACAACTTACTTGGATGAGGACATATTAAACAGTAAGAAATAGAGCTCCATTTAAAAAATTAAGATATTTTGGGGCATCTGGCTGCGTCAGTTGGTGGAGGAAGCAATTCTTGATTTTGGGATCGTGAGCTCAAGCCCCACATTGGGCATAGAGCTTACTTTAAAAAAAACAAAGATCTTTATATATGAAAAGATCATAAAAATAGAAAGGCAAAGTGAGAAAAATCTTGCAACAAGCATGGCAGAGGGATAGTTAATTACCATACTTTGTGATGATTGCTTGCAAATTAATAAGAAAAATGCTAATGTTTACCTAGAAATTTGGACAAAGGGCATGTGTAGACAAGTCATGTAGAACAAAATGTAGATGCTTAATAACCACATGAAACAGGTTTATCTTCCCCAGATACCTGTGTTAACATCTTCAAATGCCATTTTTTATGTAGCAAATTAGCACATATCTTAAAAATATAATCACACTTAGGTAAGATATATACTCTGATACACTGCTTGGGAAATGTAAATTGTGTCTGTAATTTCTGGAAAACAAATTTCAGTGTGTACCAAGAGCCCTAATAGTGTTTACATCCGTTGATACTTTGTAGCCCTTCTGAGCATCTCTCCCCTGGCATCACTGAAGACTAAAGTACAAGACAATTCATCCAAGTGGGGTGAAGCTGAACTAGCCAGCAGTAAGAGGGTGGTAAAATGACTTCTGTCCCCTCCATATAATGGAATACAACATTGCCACAAATAAACATTTCACATAGATTTTTTTTAATGGTACAGAAAACTGTTCATAGGAAACCAGAAATGCAAGATAAAGAATGATGTACACATATAATATTAAAGTTTGTGTGTCCGAGCGCACGCGCGTGCGCGCACACGCATGCGCGCGCGCGCGTGTGTAATTTCTGTACTGATACCCGTATCTGTGTCTGGAGGGAAATATAGGACCATGATAATAGCAGTGATCTCTGAGCAGTGGGATGCTTTTCTCTATTTCTTCCGTCCCTTTTTAAAAATAATGAGCACCGGGCGCCTGGGTGGCTCAGTGGGTTAAAGCCTCTGCTTTCGGCTCAGGTCATGATCTCAGGGTCCTGGGATCGAGGCCCATATCAGGCTCTCTGCTCAGCAGGGAGCCTGCTTCCTCCTCTCTCTCTCTGCCTGCCTCTCTGCCTACTTGTGATCTCTCTCTCTCTCTCTCTGTCAAATAAAGAAATTAAAAAAAAATCTTTAAAAAAAAATAAAAATAATGAGCACCAATCATTTTTATATTACTATTTTTCAATGGCTTTACTGAAGTATAATTTACTTACCACAAAATATACCCTACCTTTATATTATTTTACATGATTATATATTTTTCCACTTAAAAACAAATGTGTACTTAGAAAATAGAACATTATTTAAAACAAAAAAGAAGTCTGGACTGTATCAGGATTCCACCAAAGAAACAGAAAAAAATACACCAGTATGTATGTGTACATATGTATATTTTTTGTGTATGTATAAATACCTTTGAATTTTAACCTTTAAATGGGTGAAATGCATGGTATGTGATTTACATCTTAATTATATCCTTTTTTAAATTAAAAAAAATTTTTTAAGTAGGCTCCACGCCTAGCATGGAGACCAATGTGGGGCTTGAACTCATGACCACGAGATCCAGCCCTGAACTGAAATCAAGAGTCAGACGCTTAACCGACTGAGCCACCCAGGTGCCGCTGAATTATACCTTAATACCAAAAATTCCTGGCTCTGCCCCCACAAGGTGTGTGACCTGGAAGAGGGACCCCACCAGCTTCTGCCTCAGTTTCCTTAAGTTTACTGGTGATTGTGACAGCGGGGACCTCCTGAGCTTGTTGTGTATCAATGAGGGGGACTATGTAGCTGTTTAGGACAGTGTTTGATACACGTGGAGGCGTCGGGTGGATAGCAGCAACATAGAACATTCCCTGAGACTCTGTGGTGTCAGTGGTCCTCCAAGCACCAGCGTGCCGCGGAGTGGAGGAGACGGGGCACAGCGAAGGCCAAGCCAGAGCCCGCTAAGGGATGGGGCAGGGACTGAAAGCCGGGTAGTCCTGAGGCCGGGGTTCGGTTCCGAACCATAAGGCGATTCTGGCTTCCACATCATTTCGCCTTTATGCTTGTGTGAATTTTTTTTATTACTCTGGCCCGATTTGCCTGCACAGCCTGCGGCTAAGCTTCCTCCACATACCCCCCTCCTTCCAAGTTGCTTCTGTCCTTTTCTCTTGCTCAGAATACTTTCCAAGGTTTAAAACATCCCCTGGAGAAGGGCTGCCCGAGACGCGGCCGGCGCCCCACACTCGGTGGGCAGGGTCAGGCCTTGGGGAGGAGGAAGGCTCAGCCTCTGCTCAGCCTGGTCCTCGCTCCTAGAGACCTCTGCGCCTCAGCCGGGTCATAGGAAACTGCACATGATGGTAATATTTCCTTGCCGTGGGATGCTGAGAGGTTTGCTTACAATCCTGCAAGGCCCCAAACCATGGAGTCGTGTTCTCCCGAGACCCCCGCTGGCAGGGAGGTGGCAGCCGGGGGGCTGGCCCACCCCCAGCAAGTGTGAGAGCCAGCTGTGCCGAGGCAGCAAGTACAGCTCCTAAAAATAGAAGTCACGTCTAGCAGGGCCCGGGGCGGGGGGAGTGCCGGCCCAGAAGCGGGGCTCACCGCAGGGCCGAGGGGCGTGGGGGAGGAGGGCACTGGGACACCCATCCACCTCCCTTGCTCGCAGTGTTTGGGGGGGCTGGTCCTGTTACCCGGCACAAGGCCCCCACCCCTCCTGCAGCAGAGTGAGTCGTGTCCCCCCGCCCCCCTTCCAGCCAAGGCAATGAGCGGAGTGCTCTGTGCTGCCCCACGGCAGTGCAATGTGAGCTACATATGTAATTCCAAAGTTTCTCGTACTGACCGTAAAAAAAAAAAAAAAAAAAGAAACAGGAGAAATTAATTGAAATAATAGACTTAATCTAATAGGATGAAATGTTGATCGTTTCAACATGTCCTCAATATAAAAAATGGTAATGGAATAAATTAAATTCTCCTTTTTGTACCAAGTCTGGGAAAATGCGTGTATTTTAGACTTATGGCTCATCTCAATTTGGAGTGGTCGCATTTCCAGTCCTGTATTAGCCCTGACTGCTGCTCTAATACATTATCACAAGCTCAGTGGTTCAAAACTGCACACATTTACCATCTTACCGTTCTGGACACTTGAAGTCTTGAAACGAGGCTTCTGGAGCTAAAATCAAGGCCTCAGCAGGGCTGTATTCCTTCTGGAGACTTGGGGGGGGGGAACATTCCTTCCTTGGCTTTTCCAGAGGCTAGGGGTCACCTGCATTCCATCCATTCGGATGTCCCATCCCCCCATCTTCAACATCATTCCAACCCCTGCTTCCACCGGCACATGTCTCCCCCTGCTTTCGTTGTCATTTTGCCTTCTCTGACTTGGACACTCTTGACTCCCCACTTTCGAGGACTCTTCCGATGATCCTGGACCCAGCCAGACAATCCAGGAGAACCTCTCTGTCCCAAGATCCTTCACTGCATCTGCCAGGTCCTGCCGCCATAGAAGGTGGCATCTGCAGAGGTTTGGGGGTCAGGCCGTGGATGTCAGCCTGCCACTTGTATTGGTGATTAACGGACCAGACAGCGCAGCTCCAGGGAGTCAAGGTGAAAACCCCAGTCAGGTCTCCTAGCTTCACAGGCAGCCCCACCAACATGTGGTGGGATCTTGGGCAAGTCACTTCACCTCCCTGCTTGACTGTGCTTCCTTGCACATAAAGCAATGACCATGCTTGACAAAACGCGACGAGCTACGGGGCATATGAGTGCTTATTTAACTGTACCAGGGGCAAGCTGGAGGCTGCTGCTGTCCCGCGGTGGGAGAACTGACCACTTGGACGGTCCTCAGAGGCCATTGGTTCAGCGGCCCCATTTTACACATGGGAAAACTGAGGCCCAGAGCTGGAAGAGGCTTGCTGAAGGTTCCTAGTGAGTTGGTAGCTGAGCCAGGGAGGTGATCCGGGGGGAACTTTCCATCCGTGTCACACTGCCCATCCCCTATGAGTCTCAGTTTCCTCGCCTATAACATGCAAATAGTGGGGCATCTGGGTGGCTCACTAGGTTAAGAATCTGATTCTTGATCTCAGCTCAGATCTTGATCTCAGGGTCATGAGTTCAGGTCGCATGTTGGGCTGCACCCTGGGCGTGGGCGCCTACTTAAAAAATAAATAAAATGCAAATAGTAACGGCATATTTCCAGGGCTGTTGTGAAGATCAAAGGCTGTCTCAGGTTTGAACGTGCTCTGGGTACAGAGGGCTGTGTGAAGGAAGGTCTGGAAGACGCCGAGGCACAGGCATGAAGGGTCTCTCCAGGCCGAGGGCAGCCGCGGCCCCCCGTCTGCTCAGTGCACTGGACAGAACCTCAGGGACCCCGGGGGGCCTGCTGAGGGTCCTCAGGAGCTCTTCCTGTCTTCCTGTGTATCCCCTCTCCCCCTTTCTAGAACCAAGTCTCAGGAGCAAGAGGAGGCTGGCTTTCTCTTCGTTGACAAGGGCCCTGCAGCCCTTTCCTGGCAGGTGACCTCCCCGAGGCTTGGCCCTCACCTGGCTCGGCCCCTCCCGTAGCGGCTGTTTTGGGTTCGGGCAGGGGACTGGTCAAGTGCTCTTTGAGGCCACAGGGGTGGAGGAGCCCGAGCCTGGGGCTCCTGTTCTGGCCCCTGCTGCTGCCGGGTGCGGGGGTTAGACCAGAGGCACTCGCCTTCTGGGGCACCCTTCACCGTCTTTACCGATGCCCAGCGATAGCCTATTCCTGAGCCAACCCCCCCACACACACACACACCAGCAGGCAGGGCCAGCCAGCTGGCGGGAGCCATGTGAGAGGCAGGGGTGAATAGGAACCCCAGGGTGGCCGAGGGCTGTGTCAGCTTCTCCCCTCCCTCCCAGTGTCCAGCTCCATCTGGAACCCTGGGCCAGGCAGAGCTGTCATTCGGAGCTCCAGGAACACCCCTGGGCCGGAAGGAGTGGTGGCCGGCATCGGTGGTAAGACTCTGAAAACAGGAATGCTCTGGGTATTGACGACCTAACCCGCTAACTCCGCAGGTTCTGTGCCCATGGGAGGGCTTGCCTCATCCCACGACACCCCCACAAGGTAGGAATTTATTATCACCATTTCACACGTGGAGAAACTGAGGCACAGAGCTGTTAAATAACTTGCCCAAGGATACACAGCTACTGAAGGATAGAGCCAGGACCTCAGCTGCACTGATGGGCTCCAACACACGTACTTCTGACCAAACACAAGTGTGAGGCTTGGGGTGTGAGACTTGAGTGGCCCGCACTCCTTGAGCCATCACTGAGGGAATCCAGCTCATGTGCTGTGGGGATGGCCTGACCGGTGGCCCTGTGAGGGCAGACCAGATCCTGAGGTCCTCAAGAAGCAGGGGCCGGGGCCGAGTAAAGACACCACCGAAGATTCCCGCGGGAAGAGGGCCTCTCAGTCAGACTCTTTGTGACCAGAACCAACCTGGTCAGAGCTGGAGGCCTGTATCCATCACCACCCACCTGCCCACCATGCAGATGAGAAAATGAGCTCAGAGATGGCAGGTGCCTGGCCCAAGATCCCGCGGCAGGAGTATGGAATCCTGGGGAGGGTGAACACTGGACATTCCCCTGGTCTTGGGGGTTCCGAGAGACCTCGTCACTCCCAGTGGGCCCCCATCGGACATCTGTGGGAGGAGAGTAGCAGCAGAGAGGAGCTTTCTCAACCACTGTCCCCGATGCTTGAGTCCCAGGTGGATTCCATCCCACTGCTGGCCCTGGGGATTCTTGACAGATGGAGCTGTGCGTGGGGGTGGGAGTGGGGGTAGACTTGCATTGTTTCCATTAAGAGAATCTTCAGCATCGATACCAACAAGTTACTGGGTGCAGGAGGAAGGGCTGGGCATTGTGGCAGAAGACCCAGGTCCCAGGTAGACTCTGCCTCTTGGCAGCTGGGTGCCCTCGAGTGAGTCACTTTTCTCCTCTGAGCTCCTTCTTTTCACTTGCACAAAGAGGACAGAGACTGTGCTGCTAAAGGGAGCCCACTGCCCCAGGGTGTGGTGACAGGGTCTGCACGGCAGGTGGGGAGGGATGAGGCCTCAGCTGAACTCCTCCACAAGAGAGGGATCACTGGGCACCACCCCAAGCCACCAACCTGCTGAGTGACCTTGACCTCCAGCCTGCACGGCGGTCAGTCCAGCCATAAGAGCTATGACAGGATCAGCCCCATACGCCGCAGGTTTTCCGAGGAGGAAAATGCCATGAGATGGGCAGGGATTGAGGGAAGGACCCGGGAGGGAAGAACGTCCCTGGCCCACATGAGTGTAATAGCCCACCCCCTCTGGAATGGTCCCCCAAACTCTGGACCACATGAATGTGTGTTGCTTAACACACACATGTCCCTGAAGCAGAGGTGGCAAATGAGATCCAGCTCCTGGCAAAGGGTCACTGGCACATCAGAGGGTCCCCAGGCCCCTGACTTCATCCTTCTCCTTCCCTACGGCCTGACAATTCCACCCTTGTGCTGCTGCAGGGTGGAGCGCTCCAGGCGTGGGCATCTCCCCTGGAGAAGAAGGGCTAGCAGACCCACCACTGCTCATTTGTCTGACACTCTCCCACTCCCCCAAAGCACTGGAGAGGACGCCACAATGGGCAAAACCTCTGGTTGTGGGGGCAGAGACCTGCCTATTAGCTGTATGACCTTGAGGAAGTTGCCTGACCTCTCCGAACTTGTATCTCCATCTGTCCAGTGAAGAAAGCAATACCTTTCTCCCAGGCCAGTTGTGATCATTAAGCATGGTGCTTGCAATAAAGCCAGCAGGTGCTCAGTAAGTGACAGCTATCATCATTCTGTTGGGGCTGTTTGAAAAGTCAGTTTGCAGTCTGTGCAGAACTGAGACTGGGTCTCACTTTGCTGTGCCATTTCCACAATGTTATGCGGATCCGTGAGGTCCTGGTAGGCTGCCTGCAGCGAGGCACTCCACAGCTGTGGGGAACTTTTGTTCTGTTATTACTCGACCGGGACCCCACAGTGCCCACAGCCAGTGGTTTCAGAACCGAGGCTCTTGCCACAATACTGGGGCATTAGAATTCTCACCCATGTGGCAGAAGCGTTAACGAAGGCTTAGCCAGTCTTGGCTTGAGAGCTCAGCAGGGCAGTAGGGGTCAGTAGGGGAGACCGTGTCCTGTTTGCTCTGCTGGGGTTCGGCTGTTGAAGGCAGAGGATGGTTCACTCTCCCCAGGCCCAGGCGTGGGCACAGTGTCCTGTCCACCAGGTTCTGGACCTGTTGTCTCTCCCAGACCCACGAAGAAAACCCTCTCCTGGGATCTCCCTGCTGGGCACCAGACGCAGGACAGAGAGTCTAGACCTTTGGTGGGGGCTCAGCCCTCAGGAGGAACGCATCCTCACGTGGGGCACTCCCCTTGCCCGTGCCTCAGTTTCCCCATCTGAGTGTGAATCACATCAAAAATGTGAATCCCTATCCCACCACTTATCCGGAGTGGCCTTGAGTGGGTTACTTCCCTTTGCTTAGTTGCTGGGCCTTTGCCTACAAAAAGAGGCAAAATGTAATAATGGGATGCTTGTGAAAACAGGAAAGCTGTAATTAGTATGATTTTCATTGCATTTTAGAAAGTCTGTGCATGTGGGCACCTGGATGGCGCTGTCAGTCAAACAGCCAACCCTTGATTTCGGCTCAGGTCATGATCTCAGGGCCGGGGGATGGAGCCCCATGCTGGGCTCTGCGCTGGGCGTGGACCCTGCTTAGGATTCTGTCTGTCTCTCCCTCTGCTCCTCCCCGCTCACGTGCTCTCAAAAAAAAAAAAAAAAAAA
>LNAC01000009.1:9036777-9059858 GCA_002007465.1 Ailurus styani | reverse complement strand
AAAAGAAAAGAAAAAAACAGTTCCTGTGTGTTTGTATCCACTGTTTCAATAAGACAAAGAAAATTTACTAGGACGTCCGTAGTCCCTCTGGACCTGGCTAATGGGTGACTTACTTGCTCCTGCGCAGTACCAGTGTGTGTGTGTCTCTCACAGCAAGCAATCAGCACTGCGAGGCATGAAAAGTAGTTGTCGGTTCTGCTCAGGGTTGTCAGAGAATCACAACGAGGCGCCTGGGAGCCCAGGCCATGTGGGGACATGCTGGATGCTGGCCCTGCTCACCCTCCCCTCCCAGGGGCGTGCAGGGGTGGCCTGCGGCGGGGGGGGGGGGGGGGGGGGGGGGGGGCCCCNCGGTGGCGGAGGGACCCGCTTCCTCCCAAGGCCTCCTCCGAGAGGCCGGGACCTCACTGCAGACAGACTTCAGCCAAAAGGAAGCTTGAAGGGGAAGGAAAATAGTAAGAAACTGAAGACCCAACTGCTAACTCCAGCTGCCTCCCCTGCTCCCACCTGACCGCGGGCGACGCACCGGGGGGCGTCTTTGGCCTTAGCTTCCCGGTCCTTCAGACGGGCTCCGTGCTGCCCGCCTCACAGGGGAGTAGTGAGGATCCGGTGAAACTAGAACTTGGCCTCCGTCTTGCCTTCCCTCCCCTGGAAGCCCCAGAACGCTCCATGCACTAAACTCAGGGCTTTGCTGGAAGACGCATGTTTGAACTCAGCACCTCGTCCTGCTGTGAACAGCCCAAAGGACCACGTGCAGGTGATCTGAGCCCCTCTCCACACGTCCCCTATTCTCAGGAAGCCGGCACACCCCCCCCCCCCCCCCCCCCCCCCCCCCCCCNCTATGCTTTCCCCTCCCCCTGCATGCTTCTGCCTCACACCCCCCACCTGCAGCCGAGACTGCTCCCTGCCTTGGCGTCTTTCCTCTCCCCCACACCCCGATCCTCGGCATCTCCAAGTATTTTGAGGTGGAGTTTAAATGTCACCCCTTCCGTGAAGCCCTCCCTCCTGCTTCACCCAGTGGATCTGGGATCCGGTGCTCTCTCCCAGCTACTCTTCCGTATCCGTCTCAACGATCTACTTATGGGCCTGCTTCCCGCACTGAACTGAGAGCTTCCTGAGGGTAGGGTGCACGTCTTACCTCTCCTCCCTAGTGTCTAGCTGTGGGTGACAGGTGGGTCTCAGGAAGGCTTTGTTGAAACAGTGGCTGTGACTCACATTTAGAAGTACGTGTCTCCTCCNCAAGTACGTGTCTCCTTCCGTGAGAAACAGCAGAAACAAGCGCACAGGGGCACAAGTAATGGTTGTCTTTAGCAGCCTGTCCTCAGTCCCATTAGCTGAGCACGCATCGAGCAGGGATGAAGATGTGTTTGCTAGGACACCGGTCTGAGGCAGAAGGCACCAGAACTCGCTGGGCCAGACCTTTCCTTGCTTTCCCACAGGTCCGTCCCCGTTGTGGGCAGGCCGTCAGCATCGTGGGCAAGAAGCCCCAACACGTCTGTAGCCCATCACGCGTGGCAAGGTGCCGTGGCACATACAAAGCACTAGTGTGTTCCATTGTTGTTTTTGGGCCTCGTGAAAACCCCAATAGCTGGGCGGGGCCGGGGAGGGAGCTGGCCCCCATGTTCCAATAACGAAGCTCTGGCACAAAGGGATACCAGGTTTGGGCCTAGGTAGGACCTAGGTTTTCTGATGTTACAGGCGCTGCGCTAGGGAGAACGGGCAGGGCTGCTGACCCATTTTGCAGATGAGAACCTGAAGGTGTGAGGAGTGAAGCCTACTGCAGCCTGGTGGGCAGAGGGGTCAGGCCCTGAGCTGGGGCCCCGGGGGGGGCCACATGAAGGCTCAGAGTCTCTGAGAAGTGGGTGGAGGGTCCCTGCAGGAACTGGTTGTGTGAGGCCTGTACGGTGGGAAGACAGTGTGGGCTGCGGCCAGGCCAGGTGGGTAGCAATGCTGGGGCTCTTCGGCAGACCCTTTGGCGTGGCACCCCCTTTGGGGCTGTCAGGCCGCAGCACGGGAGGCGGGCTGGGAAGGCTCTCCCCAGCACAGAGAAGAGGAGCCTGAGGTCTGGAGGGGAGTGGGGGGGTGGGCAGGGGGGGGGCGTCCTCTGCGAGCCTGACGGCACCACCCAGGACTCGACAGGGGGCTTTTCAAATTTGGCGCAGCTCAAACCAACTCCCACCACCAGCCACTGCATGAAAACCTCAACAGAAATTAAAACAATCTCTCTTGGTTTTATACATATTTAGAAGGACAAACCTCTGCTCAGTGCCTCAGAGGCCCCGATCAGTCAACTGAAAGAAAGAAATACCTCGGCTGATTAGGTGACATGAGATTCTGGAAAGCGCCAAAGATGGGGCCTCTGAGGGAGGGAGAGCAGAGGGTTTACGACCCCCTCCTTCTCCACCTTTCTTCTGGCTGCTCCCGGGAGCTGAGGGACCCGGCTTCACCTACGAGAGGCGAAGGGGAGTCCTGCCAGCGGAGGCACAGGCCCCGGGCCTGCGCTGGGAACCAGAGCTGCCAGACGCGGGGTGGCAGGTGCAGCAGGGGGCGGGGTGGGGAGACAGCTGGGTCACGTGGGGGCAGTGAAGGGGACTGAGGAGCCTGGGGGCCACAAGACTCCAGAGTGTTTCCAGCTCCCCTGCAGCCCTCAGCCCCTCCTGTACCACGAGGCCCGGACCTGGAGACTTTCTGAGCGGGAAGGAACCTCGAGGTCTTCAAACCCAAGTCCCACTTGATGCCGCCCCGCCCTCCCCACCCCAGCACAGGGACCAGCAGTCCAGAGAGCTGCTTTGCTCAGAAAGCTTCTCTCCTCCTCCCCTCGCTCACCACCCCTGCCCCAGCCCCCCGTCCCTCTTCCCTCCCCATCTCGGTCACAGGCTGCCTCAACATGCAGGGCTGGAGTGGCTCCCAGGCCTCCAGTGTCGTGTGGTCAGGGCCGAGGACAACAATCCTGCCACCACCCAGCCCAGGGCCCCGCCACCGCCGCTGACGGCCAGCCACGGTCCGTCTGTCAGTCCCACTCAGATCATGCCGGCCCAGCCCATCCCGGTCCCCTGGGATCTGGGGCCACGGCCAGGACCTCAGTCGGCTTAGGATCCCCCCAGCGCACTCCGGTGCTCCCGCGGGGGCCGGGCGCAGCCAGCGCAGCCCTCCCCGCCCTAAGCACTTGTCTCCACGATGCACTTGAGGAACATGGTGTCATCCTTCACGTAGGCGTGCTTGGGCGACTGCAGCCTGTTGAGGGGGAAGAAGAGCGGGCAGCCGCTGGCCACGTTGGTCTCACTCTGGGGCCGCTGGAAAGACGCGGAGCTCAGGTCGGGCCGGAAGGCGTCGATGGCGTGCTCACGGTTGTTCTGGTCGAGCAGCATGAAGGTGACCTGCGTGGCCGGGAAGCAGATGGGGGTCAGGCCCTGGGTGGCCGCACCAAGGGACCCCTGTACAGCCCCTCTGACCCCAGCTCAGGCTGATCAGGGGTCAAAGAAAGAACGTAAGGACCGTGTTTGGTGTGCGGCAAGGCCTCCGGGAATGGAGGACTGGCAGGGTTGCCCTGTGAGTAGGGGTCAGATGTGCTGACCACCAGGAAGGGGGGAGTTCAGAGCCACGCTCCATTCTGGTTGGCTGCAGGGGCTGAAGGTGGCCCAGGCACTGACAAGGAGGCCAGACTCCATAACCTACGATGCCCCTTCCTGCTCTGGAACGTCTGATCCACCAACTACAGCTGGGATCTCCTGGGACAAGGCAGAGGGACAAGAACAGACGGGCTTCTCCAGGCGGGCTGTCAATCCGTGTCCTGAAACACGAATGCGTACCCGGAGACGCCGAGGATCTCCAAGCGACACAGACCCCCTCCTCTGGCGCACGTCCCTGAAACACCCCCGGCCGACCACACCGCTCGTCAGGCTGGGCTGCACTTCGGCAGGCCCTGGGAAGGTCTGACGCTCAGGCCTCACGGCGTACTGGAGTGAGACCAGCCGTTGGGTATGTCAAAACCCTCCCCGGCGGGCCTGGGAACCCCTGACCTAGTGACTCATACCCAGACCACGGTGGCACCCCCATCCTGCCCCACCTGCCGGCCCTCATCTCCCTCCGCCTTGGCGGAGGCCAAGGTCTCCTCAAGGCAGGTCTTCTTGGCCCCACCCCTCCCTTCCCCTCCCCACTTGCTGGTTCGCCGGCAGGGAAGGCCTCCCCACTCCTGTTGTCCTAAATATTTTTAATAGATTTTGTTTATCCGAGCAGTTTTTGGTGCACAGCCCAAGTGAATGGGGACCACAGAGACTGCCCACACCCCCTCTGCCTCCACACAACTTCCCCTCCCCCGGCCGGCACCACCCGGGACGGGGGTGGTGGTGCGTTTGCTACGAGCTACCTGTCAGAGTCACCCGGTCAGAAGTCCACGGTTCACCTGTGGGTTCACCCTCGGGGCTGTGCACTCATTCTCTGGGTCTCATGCACCGTATCCAGAATTCTAGCACAGAAGAGCTTCAGTGCCCAAAAAACACTCTGCCTCCCCTCAGCCCCTGGCAATTACGGATCTGCCTGGTCTCCACGGTGGAGCCAGACGGCCCCAGAGCTGGGACCACGCAGTCTGTGTGTGCCCTTCCAGACTGGCTTCTTTCACTCAGGGACAGGCCTCTCCCGGTCCTCTAGCTCTTTCCACGGCCTGATGGGTCGTGCCTTCTGAGCACTGACAATATTCTGGCTCCCCGCCCTGCAGGTCAGGCTCCACTGCCCCAGTGAAGGGCAGCCTGGCTCCTTCCATGTTTTAGCAAGTATCAGCAAAGCTGCTGTACGCGCCTGTGTGCGGGTTCTTGAGAACCAAAGTCTTCAACTTGTCTGGGTAAAGGCCAAGGAGGGTGGCTTCAGGGTCAGAGGGTGAGAGTATGTTTCGTTTTGTCAGAAACGGCCAAACCATCTTCCGTCTCGCATTCCGGCCAGCCGTGACCGAGCGTTCTGGCTGCTCCCCGGCCTCGCCAGCAGCCTGTGTTGTCAGGGTTTTGGCCATCCTCCGAGGGGTGCTGTGGCATCTGCCCCCTTCCCTTTCTCTGAAAATGCTGCCACTTCAGGCTAGCCCCACAGCACCTCCTCCAGGCAGTCTTCCTTATTTGCCCCATCATGGGAGTTTCATTGCTCCCTGCCTTCCTGGGGCGTGGCTCTAGGCACTTTAGCCCCTGGACTCATGATGCCTGCGGGTGTGGACTAGATGTGGACGCAGGCTCTGTTTTGTAAAAGGCGGAATCGAAAATGCAGAGAGGACCCGGACCGGGCTCGCCCCTCCCCCGCCCAGCCCGTACCTTGTTCCGGAAAGGCCAGGGCAGCAGAGCGTCGTACTCCCCTCTCATGATCACGATGAAGAGCGACAGGTGGGTCCTCTTCCCTGTCCCGTCCCCGTTCAGGTAGAGGCGCAGGCACAGCTTGTAGCCGTACTTGGCCGTGTAGAAAGCTGAAATGCGGAAGGCAGAGTCAGCGCCGACGGAGCTGGACGGGGTTGCCCGCGCAGACCAGGGAGCCGGGACGTATGGCGAGGCGTGCCCAGGTCAGTGGCTCGAAACTAAGAAATCTGGGGCTGGAGCGCAGCTCCCTTCTCGACTGAGTGGCAAGGAGGCCCAGTCAGGGTCCTGGAGATCACCCAGCCAGTGGCTGTCAACCAGCCGTCTGAATCACAGACGGGCCCGGGGCCGGACACGCGAGTGCCGGCCGAGGCCCAAGTCTCCAGCAGGGGATGGCGATGCGGCCGGCCTGGCACCACACTTGTAACCCACCTGCATTTTGCTGTGGGGAAACCGAGCCCAGCGAGGGGAAGTGGCTGGGCCCCGTCTCAGTGCGCTGGGGGGGCAGAGCCAGCATTAGGGCCCAGCCTCCTGCCTCCTAAGGCTGACTTCTTTCTGCAGCCCTAGGCCGAGCGGCCCCAACCACTGGGAGCTGGGGGAGCCTGGGCAGCTCACAGTTGTGCCAGCCACCTTGGCGAAGGCCCCCGGGGATGAGTCATCCCCCGCTGATTACACAGAGGGGCCTGTGGGCAGCTGAAAGGGCCATGCAAGTGTGGGTGCCAGTGGCTGTGACCACGAGGGCCCCTCTGGGAGGGGCCAGAGGGGACAGGCTGGGGGAGCAGGCAGGAAGAGGTGGAGGAAGGACGGGTTGACAATCTGACTCATCTGTCCCCTTACATTCTGGTGAAACAGGAAGTCAGAGACACTGCTGCTTTTTTTCCTCTTTGGAAAGAAGCGCGGGGTGGGGAGGGCTCTGTGGAGGAGGTCAGGCCACCCCATGAAGGGGGCTGCTCCCCAGGGCAGGAGCCCGGCAGCAGGAGCCAGCCCTGCTCTGTGGCTTGGGACGAAGGCCCGTGCCTGTCTGGATCCCAGCCCTGCTGTGGGTACGTCAGAGGAGCCGATGGACCGAAGGGTGTGAAGCCCGAGGAAATGTGCAAGGCTGTTAAAATCATCATCGGCAGAAGCCCTCCTAACAGTCCACCCACTTACTCAGATGTGAGACGCGAGGAAAACCACGCAAGTCTGAGAATTTTACGCATAAATACACACATCGTTACATTAATGGAGACTAATGAATTAAGAGAAACATCTACTGTGGCGCCTGGGTGGCTCAGCCGGTAAAGCTCAAGTCATGATCTCGGGGTCCTGGGATTGAGCCCTGCAGCGGGCTCCCTGCTTAGCGGGGAGCCTGCTTCTCCCTCTCCCTCTGCCCCTGCTCATGTGCTTTCCCTTTCTCAAATAAATAAATAAATAAAATCTTAAAAAAAAAAAACCAAAAATCAGGAGAAAAATCTCCTGAGTGACTGTTCTTTGCGCGACACTGTGCCAGGCCTGGGGGCCCCAGAGACAAATGAGAACTGCGTGGATTTTCCTGGCACTCACTCACACGCCACTCACGACCGACAAATGTGCGTGTCGCCTCATTCTCCACCGGCCTTGCTGCAAACCGCTGGCACTCTGAGGGCGGGGGTTCTACGGGGAGTGCCTGGGGGGCATCCTCGGTACCCCTCTCATTTCCATCAGAGCACTCTGTCATACAGAGATCCACAGAAGCAGACAACAACCGTGGTCCTATTTGCAGAATACGAGTGATGTCAGGGAGGCAGAAGGCCTGCCTGGTTCAAGCCGCCCATGCTGCATGTGGCTGAGCGGGGACCCCAGCGTGGTAGGTGGCCCGGGTGTCACAGAGCGGGCCGCTGTCTCTGCGGGTTTCCTGGGGGGAAGCCTGCCTCCCCCCGCCCGGCTGCACCCCGGGGGAGTTGGCACCTGGGGAGAAGAGGCTGACGGTTCTGCCACAGGCTGACTCGTGGCAGCGCCTGGTGACATTGGTGATCTTCCAGAGGAAGGTGCCGTCGAAGGAGGCCTCCTCCATGAGGCGGAGGCCCTGCTCCAGCTTGCCCAGGGCCTGGTCTTTCTGAGCCAGAGTCTGCTGCAGCTCCGCCACCTGTGGGGAAGCCCATTCAGCCAGGGTCACCGGAGCACAGCTTGGGGACTGGGTGGGGATGGGAGGACACGGAGATAGCTCTGCCCCCAATATGCCTTCCTGACCACACGCACCGGGTCCGCGGATCTGCCTGGTTCCTTGCGGTCCCTTCCACCTGGACTTCCGTGGCCTTTCTCCCCGCTGGCTAACTCCCCTCTTCATCTGTCAGGAACCTGGATCACGGAGCCCTCCTCTGAGAAGCCTCCCATTGCCGCCCCAGTCCGCTGCTCTCTCTCAGCGGTGTTCTGCAGGGCACCTCCAGCAATTTCTTAAGATACGGCTTTCTGCTCTTCCTACCAGAGAGATGGTTTCCCCTAACGGAGGCTGGGCCCATGCTCATTTTCTCTGTCTTTAAGCCTTGCACGGTGCACGTGGGACTAGAGCCAGGAAGGTTCTCGGTGCACTGAAGACATGGCTGCTGGCCTCAGGGAGCCCTCCTTCTCACTGGGGCAAGAGTTACATAAATAACTGGTACACTCCCCCACTGACATTTGAAAAAACACAGACTTATTCTTGGGTGTGCTCAGGTTGGGAAGGCAGGCATGGGAGTGTCCTTAGAGGAAATTGAATCCCTGATTTTCTTGATGGGAAAGCTGAAGTTCAGAGGGGAAATGTCTTCCCCAGACCCACACAGCAAGTTAACCGTGGAGCCGGAACTACAATCCAAGCCCAACAAAACATTAGGCAGTGATAGAATGTTGGACAGAAAAAAAAAAAAAAAAAAAAAGCCATATTATCGTGGTGACTGGTTCTATTAGGAAAAGTATAAGCTCCAGAATAAGGGAGGACATTGTCCTGCTCAAGCAAGAACTCTCAGGTAGGTGGGTTATCTAGAGTTGGTCTGGGACCACCACTCTCAGTGTGTGGAATCCTTCAGAGACTGAGCCAAAGCCTAGGAGGACAGCATGAAGCCAGCTACTCTGAGGAAGGGGTGAAGGCATTGGGGGTGCTGAGCTTCAAGAAGGAAATACTCAGTGACTGCTTCTGTCTGAAGGGCTTCCACAGGGACTGGAAGGCAGAACTGTTCAGTGGGTCCCGAAAGGCGGGGCCAGGAACAATGCCGGGAAGACACAGAGACATTGATTTTGGTTTAGTATAAGTTAGCACCTTCTCATTGTGAAAAATGTCCCCTGGGGGAATGAAATGCTTGGGAAGGGAGTATCCTATCACAGGAGAAGTTCAAGCAAAGGAAATGAAGCACACCAGATGGGGGAATTTGACCTGGGCTGTAAGCTGGGATTCAGTGCTCTTCCTCCAGGGTCTTGGAACACAGGACAGATACCGTCCGACGGCAGGGCAGCAGTGGGGAGGCGTCCGCCCTGAGCAGGAGAATGCCCAGAAGGAAGGCTGCCGGGCCACTGCTCTAGAGACAAGACGGGGCCCAGGGCCCCCCGGAGCCCACCTTGAAGGGGAGCTTGCCTCCCACGCTCACCCGCTGCTCCAGGCTCAGGATGTGCTCGCGGTCGAGCTGGCTCTGGTGGATGGAGGCGGCTAAAGCCAGGTGGGAGGCCTCCACCTCCTTGTTGAGGACGGCGACGATGTTCTCGAACACGCGCAGCTTGCCCTCCAGCTCAGCCAGGAGCTTCTCCTTCATGAACGGCTTCAGGGCCAGCTCGTTCTGGCTCTCGGCGTGGGGCGCCCGGTAGCAGTCCACTTCCAGGTCCCCCGCCACCTCCACGGCTGCCTGCAGCTGCAGGTCTGACAGATCCTGCTCCAGGGCTGTGGGCCCGCACCCCAGGCCCGCGCCCTGCTGGGCCTTCCACTGTTTCAGGAACTCCAACAGCAGGTTCAGGTGGGCGGTCTGGGAGGTGACCTCATGCTCCTGCAGGAGCTCTGGGCTCCCCTGCCGAGAGAGCAGGGCTGGTCAGTGAAAACGGAGGAGGTTGGGGAGAACCAGGGAGTGGGGGAGAGTTCAGGTACCCAAAGCTGCCAAGGAAAGTCAGGTCCATTCAGCCAGCAAAAGGGAAGATGCTTTGTGTGTTGCAAGAGGGGTCTGGACGAGGACCCTAGCATCAGACAAGCACAGGGTGACCGTGGGCGTCCCAATCCAGCCCAGCCCGGGAGAGCGGCGCGGATTCAGGACCACGGAGAGGGGCAGGGGAGGTGGGGGCGCTGGTGTGGATTTTAGTGATGCTACAGTGCTCGGAGAGATATTCAGAACTTCCCGAGTATGAAGATGATTTACTAGCAGGATCTGTTGCTCTGAAGAGTCATTAACATAAGAGACATCCAGAGCTCTGGGCCTGCAGTGAACCCCTCTCCTTTCTCACGGCACATGCTTACCTTGTAGGAGCAGCCGACACTAGCAAAGGGGCACCCAGCTTCAGGCTCAGCCGCCTCGGGGTGATCCTAGAAACAACAATCAAGTCACCAGATGTTATGGGGGTCCCGGTGGCCACCAATGGGGCTCTCTGCCAAGCATGAAGCTGTACCAGGGCAGGAGCTGGGATGGCCCACGTGACTTTGCACATGCTGTTCTTTCTCTGCCTGGCTGACTCCTTTCCACCTTCCAAGCATCAGCCCTTCTGGGACCCCCTTCGAAACAGGATCAAGACCTCTGCTGTGATCCTGGGCAGTGCTGCCATCTCTTCTGTCAGGATATGTCCCACCTGGCTTTCCAACCATCATTCATTCTTTGGTTGCCCCCAGTGGGCTGGGGTATCGCTGAGGGTCACAGCTGTGTTCCCAGTGTGGGGCGGCGTCTATTACAGAGGAGACACTTGGGACACCCTGGCGGCATGACTGGGCACCTCCCTCCTCCTGAAGCCCAGGGGGCCTCTCTTCACAACTCCCACCTGCCTCCCCCAGCAGCCATCCACCCGTGACTGCCCGAGGCATGTCTGCCCTGCACTGCCGTCCCTTCCAGATAAGGACGGCCTGAGGGCAGCCACACAGACAGGATTCAGTACTCAACAGCAACAGGACAATACTGTTCAGCTATTTATAGGTCTGAGGAGCTCACAAAATGCTTGCACGATCACAGTTCTTCCCTGGCCCCCAAAGACACTGCAAGGAGGGCAGAAGAGTCTCCCCCCCACCCCCTTTTTAATGAAGAAGCGAAGCTCACAGAGGGGAAGGAATCTGCCCAAGAAGGAATAGCGAGGGAGCTGGCCACAGGGCTCTTCCCACACCAGATCACTACCTCTTATCAAGGATAAGCCCAGGGGAGATCGGCAGAAAATTTTTTCCAAAATGCATTATTTAGAAAGGCCTTGTATCTGGAATATATAAAGAACTCTTGCAATTCAATAAATAAGACAAGCCACCTAATAAAATGGGTAAAACAATGAATAAATACTTCACTAAAGGAGCTATATAAATAACAAATAAGCCTATGGAAAGATGCCCAACATCACTAGTCATCCCAGAAACGTAAATTATAATAAAATACCACAGTGAAATACACTATTGACCCACAAGATGGGCAAAAACGCAAAAAAGAATGATAATATCAAGTTTTGGTGAGGATGTAGTGGAACTTGAGAACACAAAATGGTACAGCCACTTTGGAAAAACTTATGCAAGTATATCATAAAGTTAAATCATACTTAAAAAGCAACTTACTTACAAACCATGCCCATACGGTAAGCATACAACCCACACATTCTATCCCCAGGAATCAACTCAAGGGAACCTGAAATGCACGTCTATGTGTGTATCTGATGTTCAGGGTAGCTTTATTCATAATAGCCCCAAACTGGAAGCAATCCAAATGTCCACCAAATGGTGACCGGAAATGCAGAGTGTGCTCTGTCCATACTGTGGAACACTCCCTGGCAATCAGACAGGCTAAAATACGAATAACTGCAGTAACATGGAGGAACGTCAAAAGCATTATTGCTAAATGAAGGAAGTCAAACGCCACCAGAAGTCAAAGACTGCATGCTAGGACTCCATTCTTACGAGATTCTAGAAAAGAAACTCGAGTGACCGAAAGTGGATCCGTGGCTGCCTGGGGGCTGCAGCTGGGGAGACGGCCTTGCCCGCGGCACAAGGAAGTTTTTTCCAGGGCAGAAACGTTCACCCGCTTTGCTGCAGCGGTCACACGACTCTGCACATTTCGTCAAACGGTACGCTTAAAGAGGAGTGGATTTTACTGCATGGCAATAGTATCTCGATTTTCCGAGGACTTTGTTGTTGTTTTTCAAAAAGAATGCTCTCATGGGGCAAAACGAGGGCAGATTTGGATGCAAGGGGTGGCTGGAGAGGTCTTTTGGGCTGAGCAAATACAAAGCCACCCTAGTTATTATTCTTTAAAAGTAAAATAAGCAAGAGCTGTGGGTTTAATGAGTACCGCTGGTTTGGGGCACAGAGCGCAGCTCAGCACACGGCCGCCCTCCCCTTCACCCCCTGCCCTGAGCTTTGAGCACAACTTGTTCCCGACGAGGAATAGAACACAGATGTTTCACTGGGGCGGGGGCAGCGGGTGGCCTTGGCAGAGACCTCACTGGCTTTAGGGAGCGAGCACTGATGCAGCCTCTCCCAGCAGGTGGGAATGCGGGTCAGGGCGGGGGGACCAACGGACGGCCTGAGGCTTGGCTGTGGGCCTGGTTCCTGGGTGAGCGGGCCAGGGTCAGTTCCCAGGCCCTAAGCCTGAAGCGAGTCGCAGGGGGGATAAGGCGGCACCAGTGAGAAAACAGGGTGGATGTGGAGAGATCACCCGCAGGTCGAGGGGCCCCTGTCCTTTTGGCTGCCGAGCCCTGCTGGTGTCCGGAAAGCCCACCGCGGTCTGGATGTATTACGATGCAGGGATGGGGGTGTGGGCCACGGCCCGCCTCCGGGGGCTGACGGAAGATGGGCAGGGTGACTCCGGGGGACCTCAGAGGCCGAGGCAGCCAGCCCTGGAGTCAGCCTGGAGGGAGGCAAAGCCCATTTCAGTCACTTCACATGCTAGCTGTTTGGTCCGAGGAGATTTATTAACCTCTCCCTGCCTCAGTTTCCTTACCTACGAAATGGGAACAGTAATAGGACCCCCCCTCCCTGTGGGGGTGTGGGGATCACGCAGGACAATATTCGTAAGCGCTGCCATTCGTTCCTTAGAGCTACTGTAACAAAATACCACAAACTTAATGGCTTCAACAACACCAATTTATTACCTCACAGGTCTGGAAGGCAGAAGCCTTCACATCAAGGTGTCGATGGGACTGTGTTCCTTCTGGAGGCTCTAGGGGAGACTCCGTTTCCTCCCTTTCTCCAGCTAGAGGTCGCCTGCATCCCTCAGCTCATGGCCCCTTCCTCCGCCTGCAAAGCCTGCAGGACAGCACCCTCCAATCTCGCCGGCTCTCTCTTGCCTCCCTCTCAGGAGGACCTTTGTGATGACCCTGGACCCGCCCCCCCAGATAATCCAGGGTCATCTCTCCATCTCAATTTAATCCTTGACTTAATCACCTCTGCAAAGTCCCTCTTGCCATGGTTATGGGCAGAGGTGTGTCCTCCAACTCATCTGTGGGGAAGCCCAGTGCCCCCCCCCGCCCCGAGAACATGAGCACACTTGGAGAGAGGGTCTTCACGGAGGTACCGGAGTTAAACTGAGGGGAGCAGAGCCCTCCTCCAACACGACTGGTGTCCCTAGAACAAGAGAACATTTGGACACCGCGGGAGGAGGATACGACGATATTGGAAGAAGGCCGCATCCAGGCGCCGGGAGAAAGGCCTCGGACGAAACCCACGCGGCCTGTGGCTTCCTGCCTCCAGAACTGTGACAGAGACGTCTCTGTTGTGCACGCCACCCGGTCTGTGGTGCTGTGACGGCGGCCGGGGCAGACGAATCCAGCCACGTGAGGTAACGCATTCCCACGTTCTGGGGGTTGGGATGTGGACAGCTTTGGGGAACACCCTTCTGCCCAACTCGGCGCTCCATAAATGTTAGCCACACGTAGGAGTTATAGTATTATATTTTTCATATTTCTATACTGTGGATTAAACAGTGCCCTTGGTGTATCTTTCTGTTTTCTTTCTCCCATGACTGGCATATACATGCCTCTCATTTAATTCTCCCATCTTGAACTTTTTTTTTTTAAAGACTTATCTATGTGAGAGAGAGAGAGAGAAGGGGACAGCATGAGCAGGGGGAGGGGCAGAGGGAAAGGGAGAGAATCATCAAGCAGACCCCCCGCTGAGCATAGAGCCTGATGTAGGGCTTGATCCCAGGACCCTGAGATCATGCCCTGAGCCCAAACCAAGAGTTGGACACTTCACTGACTGAGCCACCTAGGTGCCCCTCTCACATCTTGAACTCTTAATAAGTAATCCTATAAAACCCTATTTCACCACTGGATTTCCTCGGGGAGTTGAGGAACATCCTAAACCTATTTGTATTCATATGGACCAAAGCATGCTCTGGTGTTTTTTCACAGGATCCCTGCAGTGACCTCTGGAGGCAGGCAGGCTGGGACTAGCTTCCTCTCAATACAGATGGAGAACTGAGGAAGGGCTGGGCTGCAGTCACACCAGGCGTGAACACCGACAAGCCGCCTAGGTCTGGGTCTGCTGGCCCAGTTCTGAAACCTTGCACAGGTTTGCTGCTTTCTCAGCAGCTGGCGAGCTCGGCCCCTGCGGATCTCACCCGTAAGGAGGAGGCTGGTGCTCTGAGGCTCTGCTTCTCTGGAGGTGGGAAATGCGAAGCTTGGGGACAGCCAGTGACTTGCAGGGGGTGAAGCCAGTTCAGGACAAAGGTGAGGTAGAGGCTGGGGACCTAGAGTCCATGACCAGGGTCCTTCCTCCCAACCGGGAGTCCTCGCCTTACCCGAAGGGTAGCCTCCCCTCAAGGGTGGGGCCAGAGGGGCCGGGAGAGGGCATCAGGCCAGGGCCGCAGAGGAAGAATGGGGCATCTGTCCTGGGCCCAGCCTGGCCTGTCTGGTGCCACAAGCGACCCCCATGAGTGGCCTCAGGGCTTGCAAACTGCTAAAAATAAAATCCACAGTGGAATTTTCTCCAAGGAGGAAACAGAAACAGAAAACAAAATCCCAGTCCTGAGGGAACACTTGTCCTTCTGTCTGTGTCCAAGAAGTCCGGGGGTGTGTGCTATTCCTGGCCACTGTGCTCATCGGGCCCTTTGTGATGGGGTCAGCTGGGGGCCCCATCAAGAGGCCCCCCCACTGGGGGACCTGTGGGCTCCTGAGGATGTGAGCATGAAGAGGGTGCCAGGCACTGACCCCACTGCCACCCTGGACACAGAGGCTGGCTTGGGTCCCAAGCGGGGGTCAGCTGGGGCTGAGGGAGAGATCCTTCACTGTGACAGGGGGACCTGGTCAGTCCGCGTCTGCCTGTCAACTACAGCCCTTCTCTGTGCCAGAGCCTGTTTCCTCTTTGGCAACTTCTGCTCAGCTCAATGGCCACCTCCTCCAGGAAGCCCTGCCTGAGTGTCCTGGTTGAAAGCACTCCTGCCCATCCCTGTTTTTCCGTAGCACCTGGTGGACTCCAGATCTCAGGGCTGACGGTGTTATTTAAACCTGCATAAAACACTTGGAGTGATCCACCAAGAGAAGGTGCCACCAGCCCAGGAGGCAGGGGCTGGAACCTGGGTTTGCCTCCAACCTCGTGATAGGACGTGGATCCAGGCACACCTTCTCACTGAGACTCCATATATTATGTAAAATCTAGGTGAAACAGGCTGATTACCACCACCCATGACACAGGATGCCACAGGATCAACATACTTCCAGGGACACTGATAAAGGGGAGAAACAGTTACCCCCAAATGCATAGAGACTGGGGACAGACTCAAGAGGGACATGGTCAGTGTCCTCTCACAGATGTGGGCCCACTTCGGGGGACAGAGGCTGACCGACTTGCCTCTCGTGGCCCCAAGGGAAACAGACTCCAGCTCAGTACAAACAAAGGGGAACACAGCACAAGCATCAGAGTCCCCCTTGGTCAAAGAGCTTGTCTCCTGGGGTCACAAGCCTGCTGGAGTGCTGTGCGAGGCAAGAGAGGGAGAGAAGCAATCCTCCCCACGGGGTCGTGGGCACACAGAATTGAATGTTATTTTCCAGAAACTGGCTGTCCCTTACTTCACTGTCCCTTCTGGAGAAAGGTCATTCCAGGCAAGAACCTGGCCTCTAACCAGGTCAACAGTGATCCTTTAATATCTGGGTCTTAGAGTAGCTCCCGAGTCCACGGCTGGGGGCATTTCTGAGAGAGGCAGTCAGCTGATGAGGTCAGAGGGCAAGGACACGCCAATAAGCAGACGGCACGGGAAGAGTTCACAAAGTTGGCCGCCTCTGGGGTTGACTGGGCCGGCCTCTGGCCACCCCGCACCCCCATCCCCCATGTTTTCCTGCATGCACAAACTCCAGAATGACCATGTAGGCAAAGTATTGACTTCTAATCAGCTGCTTTCTCTTGGTCAAAAGTCCCCCAAAGTTCCCATCAGGGTCAGGAGCCAGAGGAGTCTCTGGTCTTTCTGGTCTGTGGCTTTGTGAGGGTGTGAGCCAGTGGCCTCTCGGCTCCCTCCCCTCCCCCTGGATTTTCACTGGCGGAGGTGGGGGGAGAGTGAAGATCACATCAGGTGGGGAAGCCGAGGCGGGAGGCCTGCTGCTGCCTTTGCCCCCCCCGGAAGCAGCACCCACTCCCACCGGGAAGGCTGTCCGAGGACCTGTGATTCTACCATCAGAATCACTTCATTTGATTTAGGGCAGCAAGCTTTCCACTGGGCTCGGCAGGACTACAAGAGCCCCCAGGGTCCCTCAGGGGCGGGGACAGGAGAGACAGATGGGAAAACTAAAAGGATAGGGTGCCAGGCTCCCCCTTAATCAGAGCACCTGTATTCTCATGGGATTTCACGTTCACAAAGATAAAAAATTAAAACCACTGGATTACAAAATCGAAAATATCTCTTCCCTCTATTTTCTGAGATTTGCACAAGGAATGTGTATTAATTTTGTTAAGAGGAAAAAATAAGAATCGGAAACAATCTTCCTGGAGCACTGGAGCGGGCGGGAGCCCCAGAAGGCAGGGAGCACATGGCCTCCCCGGGTAGGTGGGGCACGGCGGCCCACAAAGAGAGCTCTACGGGTCTGCGGGCGTGTCGCGGTTAGCTCACTAAGACGTCCAGACAGGGAGGCTTGGGAAGCCGTCCCACGGGTCAGTTTATCCGATTAGCTCTTACCATGTTGCAGAGTGGAAAGTTCTGGGAAAATGCATGGGGTCCTGACTATTATTCCCTCGAGGGCCTGCAGGGGAGGGGCTGCTGAGAAGAGGATGGGAGAGCCCTCAAGGCCAGCTCTGCTGGGGGAGGACCTTCCTCCAGCTCTCTGAAGGTGAGGGGCCAGGAGAGAGAGGGAGGAGAAGGTGTGAAGACTTGTCTGCCTCTACCTTCCTTATGGCCGTGGATAGCTTTGCTCTGGACGTCACAGGCCCTGGCCTGGCCTTGCAGAGCCAACCTGGCTTCTTCATTTCACACAGAGAGAAACAGGCACGAGCATGATCTCGGCCACGTACAGAACATGCAACACCGTCCCTGGACACCAGGCTCCTGAGCGCTGGGCCGTGGTTTCAGGCAAGGAGGGAGCTCTGGCTGAGAGCAGTCAGGGGCCGAGAGGGAGGAGGGCCGAATGGGGAGACGCCACTCACTGTTCTGTGCTCGGACTCTCCAGGGGGTACTGGGGCCTGAGGGGTAAGGCCCGGGGTTAGATTTCGAGCAGCGGTTCTGATAGCTTTAGGCCAATACAAGTTTGGTTTTTTTTTTAAATTGTCAGATGAATATGAAGACTGACAACTTTTTTAAAATTTTACCAAGTAAAGACGTTATCAAAAATCCTATCATTGATTATCACCATCATTTCACTTGTACAGACACGTACAGGGAGGACATATACCCAGAGCAAAGGTTGATTTTACAAACAAAAAGTTTTAGTTTTAAAAAAACTCACTACAATATCCCTACTTTTATCGCTTTGTCATGTCCTGGGGGGAATGGACCAGGTCTGCTTGGCCTGTGGGAGCCTCTGCCCTGGACAGACAGACAGACCTGCAAGGGTTCTTCCAACTCGCAAGGGCGGAGCTCTACACTGTGGCGCGTGAGAATGTCTCTTTGGCCCCTCACACGGCCAAAGCCGTTTCTCATTCCTAGAAGCACAGCTTGGCAGAGCTCGAGAGGTAAGCTGAGGACTTCTCCCGTCTGAGGGCACACCCGGGCACAAAGAACTGTCTAGATCAAGAGGTGACAGACTCCGCCATGAAGGGCCAGAGAGCAAATACCGGGCGCTCTGAATCCTCTGTTGCGACCACTGCCCTCCGCCGTCGCAGGGCTAAAGCAGCCATGCACCGAGCGTCAATGAGTGGGTTGTGGCTGTGTACCGATAAAACTTTATTTATGGACACAGAAGTCTGAATTTCATAAAAATTTTCCTGTGTCACAAAATGCCATTCTTTTGACTTTCTCAAACCATTTAAAATATAAAAGCCATTCTCAGCGTGCGGGCCAGACAAAACCAGGTGGCATTTGGCCTGCAGGCCGTAGCTTGCAGACCCCTGGTCTAGACTGGTGTTCTCACCCTGAATCTGTCACACATCAGTAAGGGGCCTTTGGGCAAGTCACTCTGCCACGGTGAGGGCAGGCTCCTCACTGCTTATGAATTGAAATCAGTCCAGACTCAAGACGACAGGCAGGGAGGTGCCCGCCTGGGACCTCATGGGCAGCCGCCTAATGGCTTCGACCTCGACAAGAGGAGAAAATAGTCAAATACTCTTTCCTGGTTGTGCCACGTACCTTCTCCTGAGACAGAAGGCTTCCCGGGCTTACAGACTGGGGGTCGCCCCCTCTGCATTTTGGACAGATCCGGTCCTCGCTGGTCCTGGGGACACATGAACAAATCCTACTGAGTGAAGCATTCATGACTTCCTGGCGCCAGCCTCCACCCTGATGGCTCTGAAAGCCTGCGCCTTGCTCGGGGTGGCGGGTGATATCAGTAAGCCGGCTCTCCCCCATCCCAGACCCACCATTCCTGAACCCTGAAAGTACTGGGCGCCCCCGATGTCTCCCGGGAGTTTGCCATGAGCTTAGTTGGCAGCCAAACCTGACCTGGGGTGACCGGAGGCTATTGTCACCCGTACTTACCCACTGCAGGTGACTATTTCTGTTTCACTGCAGAAACATTAATGTGCTGGATTACGAGGGACTGCCCCGATTTCTGCTGGGAGAATGACGTAGTAATGCACTGCCTCGCTTTTCTAAAATCTGAAAGATTCTGAATTCCAAAATACATCTGACCCCAGGGGCTCAGGTAAGGGATTATAGATACGTGGCTAACTGTGCTCTTCTCGGCTTCCTCTGTTTGGCTTCGGGTCTCTGATTTTCAGGAATGACAGATGACCATAGACAATCAGAACGAGAACTAACCCAGCTTCTTAACCAGGAGTGGGCGTCAGACTCCGAGCACAGTGACATACATACCTACGTGCTTTCAGAAAGCTCCCAAGTGATGCTGACCCACAGCGAGAGCCACTGGTCAGGCCCATCCTACCCGGGAGGAAAACAAGGCCCCGAGGACTCATGTGTTGGCCAAGGGTAGACTGAGTCAGGAGCCGGGTGGAGCTCTTTAGGCCTCAGGCCTGGGTCCCTCCGACACCTGGTCAGCTCCGTCCCCTGGTCTGCCACGTTTTGGAGGAATGGGGAGGAAAGCCAAGAGACCCACGGCAAAAGCCTGAGATGAACCCAGAAACACGAGCTCAATGGTACAAACAGTCAAGCTTTGCTCCCCGCCCCCCTCATCCCCACCTGGCTTGTACACAGCCACATCCTCTCCCCTCCTCACAGCTGCCCCTCTGTCAGAGCCTTTGAACTTCACAAGCTTCATGATTCAGTTTTCCCACCTTCTGACGCTGTAAAGCCCCAAACAAAGGTCACACTGGGGGCACATGGCAGACACTAGGAGCACATCTGCCAGAAATCTGACCTGGGGCAAGCTGACCTAATCTCTCCATTGGGCCTCACTGTCCCCATCTGTAAAATAGGCTAATAACAGTATCCACCTTTCCAGGCTCCTCTGATGATCCAAAGAAAGAGGAAAATAATATCCCTCCGTAAATTCCATATATTCCATGGAAATACATATAGACATATATAAATATAGCTGCGTGTCCCCTTTAAAAGGGTTGCCAGCAAACAGTACAAGGTGATGGATGGTCTCGTGGAAGCAGATGGATTTTATAGCAGTTTGTCGTTTACCAAGGGAGTTTCTCTCCTTCTTCTAAGAACTTTGCTGCATACTGTTGGCTGGGCCTTGTACCAACCCTGGGAGGTAGACAATAGCTTTGAGGGACTATTACAGACAAAGACGCTGACACTTCAGGATGCTGGGCATGCTGTGCCAGGCCCCACAGTGCAAGTGGCCCTGCTGGGAGCAGAGGCTCACAATTCCCCCCCAAGCCCCCCCCACCCTGACCAGCCTCTGCTGTGGGAGCTAACATCTTCCCATGGCTACTGCTCCCTCCATCACTAAAAGGGCCAGTGCCAGGGACGACAAGGGTGTGGAAACAGACCCAGTGAGGTCAAGTCACCTGCAGAAAGCCTCCTGTCGGGGGCCCCTCCCTGACACCTTTTCCCCACCCGCCCCCTGCTCCTCCGACCCCTCACCTCAGGTTCCCAGAGAGACAGGCGGCACAGCAGAGGGCCCTGGGCTCTGTTGGGTCCTGGCAGACGGTGGGGGGGCACCCAAAGGGAAACTCGTTCTCATCAGGGGCCGGGCGGGGGCTGCTGGCTGGGCGAGAGGCCATCCTGGGGGGCGGAGACCCCTGCTGGGGAGAGACCAGCCCTGTGAAATCTGCTGAGAGAAGAGGTGAGTTCTGTCTGGTGAGCGCGAGTCTGATGACTTTATCTTTTCGTCGTCCGCTTGTGTGGTTCAATGTCACAGCTGAGTCACAGCAGGGATAGGGCAGGAATTACCCTTTGTGGTGCAAAAAATCCCCTGGATGGTGACAGAAAGCTTTAGGAGTGTCCAGTCATTCTTTAAAATGAGAGAGAAAAAGAAAACAAGTCAGAGAGAAAAAAGAACTGGGCCCCAGATTTTCAGGAACTGCAATCAGAGTTTCCCTGTCCGAGCACCTTGGGTGGCTGCTGGCTTCCTCCTCCTCCTCCCTGGGGGCATCGGCAGAGAGTCACAGCTGGGGGCTTCTCTGGGCTCCCTGGGACCTCGAGGGAGCCTACAGTTCTCGGTGGCGGTGCTCACTGCCCTGGTGGAAATCCCCAGGGTTCTGCAAGTTCCAGGCGCTTTAGCTGTGCCCTGGCCAGAGCCTCCCCAGGTAAAAGTCACTTCCTCACAGTGGGTCTCGATAACCCCATCTGTAAAACAAAACAAAACAAAACAAAACACTTTAACAGGCAGTCTCCAAGGCCCCTCTGGGCGCTAAGATTCTGGGACCCCGATGGCCAAAGCAACTCGAGGCAGCTGGGAGGCTTCTGATGTCCTGACCTTGCCTGTGGCGTTCCTCATCAGTCACGGTGACGACACCGGGCCCTCCCCTCTCCTTTGAAGCAAAGCCTCAGGACCATGATCTGCTCAGGTCCTCCCCCCATTTCCCCACTCAGGAAATCATAGGTGGCCACACACTTGGGTCAGGCGTCACCACTTCCCGAGCCCTGAGAACAAAGCTCTCAATAAATACTCGGTCACAGGGAGCTGGCCTCATGGCCAAGTGGGAGCGAGATCCACGGCTCTGGGAGAACTATGGCTTCTGGCGATGTCTACTGTGTGCCAGGCAACATTCTCCTTCCTATCCCTCAGAGTGACCTCTGGGGATTTAATAGCAGGAATTTAACACATAGGCACAGAGAAAGGAGATGCCTAGTCCAAAGTCACCAGCCCCAGGTTGGGGAACAGCATTAGCACCAGGTCTGAGGAACTCCAAGATCTGCCTTTTCTACCCATGGCAGAGAGACAAAGGCAAGGCGACCTGGTGGGGCTTACAGAGCCGGGACTGGAGGTCAGAGCATCCAGCCTGTCTTCTCATCTACCAAATGCAAGAGATGATCCCTCTACCTTTTCCCATCCTGCTGGATTTTGCAAACTTTCATAGTGGTTTCAAATCCTGGGCTTTGAGGTCGGGCAGACCTGAGTTGGGAATCCTAAGTCTTCCATGTACTAGCTGTGGGTCCCGGGACACGGTCTTTAACTTCTCTGAACCTCAGTCTTTGCCTCTGTAAAGTGGCGGAGAATAATAAGGTTTACTTTACCTGACTGTCGTGGTGACAAAGTGAGGGGGTGGGCGGAAGCCTTGCATGGTGCACGGGCCAAGCCAAGTGCTTGGAAGGCTCTGACATTGTATCCCAAGGATGGCCACAGCCCTTCCACCTCCTCAAGATCAAAGAAAAGAATTAAGATGGTAAATTATACTTTTATAGTGTTTCCACATCCATCAACTTTACTTGAGCCTTATAAGTGGGCAAAGCAGACCAGAGTTCTCTGCCCCTAGAAAAATTCAACTGCCCCCCTTCCCTGGATACTGGGGCGGCTGGCAAGGACGACGCCCCCTACTGCTGGTGTAAGTCGGGACCTCCATCCTCACCTGGTCCAGCTGTGGCCTGGCCCTCTCAGCAAATGACCTTGAGGCCTACTTCAGAGGAGGCCTATCAGAAAGGCGCTCCCTTAACCACATACCCCAAACCTGCAAATCTCCTACATCCCCACCAATTCCCTCTTCCCCTTCACTTGGCATAGACTGGCACCTATCTCCCCATCCAGGTTCTGGGTCCCTTTCTCCCTGGTCCCTTTTCTCCCTCCTGTCTTCAATGCCCCCCTCTCTACCAGATCTTCCCTATCAGTGACAAGATATGCCCAAGCTGTTCCAATAATAAAGGTGGAAAATAATAGGTTCAGCATTTTAGTGCTGTGTTAAGTACTTTTAACCACGGCATCTAATCTCCACATGACCCCTTTGAGGCAGGGACTGTCTTCATCAGCCCATTTTACAGATCAGGGACTGAGGCACAAACTGGTTAAGTGACTTGCGGGAGGTCTTACAGATAGCACACGGGGATTTCTGAACCCAGAGCCTGGGCTCTAACCACACATTCCACCCTTATCCCAAAGTCCTCTCCTGCATCTACACTCTCACCACACTTTGACAGAACTTGTACAAAAGACTGTACAGGCAGAGAATTCCTCACTTGAGTTTCTGGAACCATCTCCCCAAGGTTCTCAATGTTGGGGTCACCAGCGCCCTGGGCCTGTCCCAGTTTCTATCTAACCAGCCCTCTGGCCAGCACCAGACACCATTCTTGGCCCCTCCTTCCCTTGGCTTCTGCACCCACTCCGTGTATCCACCCCCCACTTCTCCGGCTGCTCTTCGTCTTCTCCTTGACCCCTTTTCTCTTCTACTCTGAACCTCCCTTGGTCCCATCTCCGCGACTCCACCGCGGGGATCCGCAAGGGAGGAGTCTCTGCGCCGCAACCCCCCAACTCCCTGCCAGCCTTCCACTTGACCTTTGGGGTGCACTTGGACCAGACCCCTGGGAGTCTAGGTGGTCTGCCCCCAGAATGGGGTTGGGCGCCCAGCTCTGCGATCCCATCGCGTCCCCAACCTGAGCGCAGCCCCCTGCCCCGCCCGGCGCCCGGCGCAACGATGCCGGGGTGCCCGTCTGTGCCCCCAACCCCGTTCGTGCATCCTCCCGCCCC